>PVHX01016299.1:0-43693 GCA_004024805.1 Geosciurus inauris
AATTGCAAAACTGTGGAAGCAACCCAGATGTCCTTCAATAGATGAATGGATAAAGAAACTGTGGTACATATACACAATGGAATATTATTCAGCAATAAAAGAGAATAAAATTATGGCATTTGCAGGCAAATGGATGGAATTGGAAAGCATTATGCTAAGTGAAGTAAGCCAATCCCAAAAAACCAAATGCCGAATGGTCACTCTGATTAGTGGATGCTGATGAATAAGGGAGGTGGGAATGGGAAACATAAGAGAAATAGAGAAACACTGGACGCGACATGGGGGAGGCAGGGGGCAGGAAAGGGGAATGGGTATAGTAAAGATGCTTGATAAAATATATATATATATATATATATATATACTGTTCATTGAAAGTGCATATAAAGGTGTTTAATATAAAGAAAAAAAAATAGCAATGACTTACAAATAGTGAAGCCTTCTACCATTTTCCTTTTTTAGATCCACATCTATTATTTCATCAATTGGCTATGCCTGTGAGCTAGATTAAATCATCCCCTATCAGACAAACAACCCTCAGGTGACATATGAGGAAACACACACAGAGGCTAACTTGCTTAAGTCCCAGAGCTAAGAAGGAGGGAGTCAAAACTAGAAGGCAGGCATCCTGCTCACTAGCTTCCCGTTCCACTGCAGCACAATAGAAATCCACATGAACAATTTTTATATTTTTAATTATACCAACAGCCTCTGAGTACAGTATGAGTTCATCCTCAGACATCAAACTCTGGCATATACCTTTCTCCTTATTTCTCAAAGTGGCTTTTCTCTGACAATTCTCATTTTTGTTCCATATTCAAAATCTTCTCACACCTTCCTTTTTCACACTTAAATCTTAGTTCTCTTTTTCTCCAAATTCCTCTCTTTTGGCTTCTTGTGTAAACTATCATCTTATAATCTCCCATATGAGTTATATCCCTCTCCTAAATATTGAAAGATCTTACTGAGTCAGCAGAAACATTAGGTGATAGAGCCACCACTGCGCAACTCAAACATGTATTGAGAACTACAGATTCAAGATGTTACGCTGGGTGTGAATCTATAAAGAAAGGAGATACTTCCTTGCCCTCAAAGAGTTACTTTAGAAGAGGAGACAGTTAATTATTCAAACTACTATGATCCTTGAAAATATATTCATGTATGACAATAAGGAAACCTATGGGCTCAAAATTAAACAAACTTAAAAAAACAAGGCAGGGGAACTCATGGGTGATTTTAGGAAGTGATATTAGAGCTGGGCCTTGTATAAAGAATAAGTTCTTGACAGACTGAGGTGTATGCTTGAGCAGGGATTACAGGTGGAGAGGATATCATAAGGAGAGGTAGAGAGATGTAAAGCAAACAGTACTGGGATCAGTGAAATGAATGGTACCTGATTTAGGACTGCAAGAGTCAAATGCGGCTGATACCAGATGGGTACTGTCTTGATAAGTTTTCTCACTCCAGGAAATGCCAAGGAGATTTTTGTGTCAGATTAGTGACATGGTTAGGCCTGTTCTCAGAAAGGTAACTAACTGGAATATGAATTTGTGAAAAGAAAGATCAGTGATGGATGTTGCTCTTTCCTGTATCTGTCAGGTAAAAAGATCAAGATGTCTAGAAGACAACTTAAGTGTCAATAGAAAATTGCTTAAGTAAATTATGGAACATCAGTACCACAGAATACAGATATTAAAATCAATATTCATATCTACATAGTTTGAAATATCATTAATAAGCCGGGCACAGTGGCGCAAGCCTGCAATCCCAGCACGTAGGGAGGCTAAGACAGGAGAATCGCGAGTTCAAAGCCAGCCTCAGCAACGGCGAGGCACTAAGCAACTCAGTGAGACCCTGTCTCTACATAAAACACAAAATAGGGCTGGGGATGTGGCTCAGTGGTTGAGTGCCCCTGAGTTCAAGGCCCAGTACCAAATAAATAAATAAATATCATTAATATAAAAAGACATACAATTTTTTTTAAGGTTTGGGGAAATACGTTTCCAAATTTAGAGAAATTATGGTTGATTCTAATTTTCTTCACTATTTTTTGCAGTTTTTGAGAAAAATAAATCTAAAGTTACAATACTATGTACACGTTAAGGGAATATTTACTTAATAACATGTTATTAAAAACAAAAATGTTACTATTTTGATAAATCATTTAGAAAACTACATCTTGAAAATATTAATTTAATGATTTAATTAATTATAACTTGTAACTTCAATGGAGGAAAAGAGAGGAACAAAAATCAAGGTCACAGATTTACTAAAGACTACAGTCAATTATTTCAGCCTCAATGTATGTCACTTAGATAATCATGACAACTAACATCATAATGGGAAGATTATTCATTCAACATTTTAGCTGATTATAATGGTGTTCCTTGTGCCACTATAGAAATATAGGAATATGAATTTATAATATTCTAACTATATTTAACATAAATGCAAAACAAATGAAATCAAGTAGTGCAGGTTATATCTGTTGTGACCTTGAATCCACTATTAAACAAAGTAAGGCATTAGAAAAGGCCTTTACTAAGACAGTTTTAAAACTGTATAAATAGTAACTGACGTTTGTTGGATATTTACCATGGGCCAAACACTGTTCACAAATCGCTATGTACATCTTAACTGGTCCTCACAATAACTCTCTTCAGCAGGTGCTACTAGGACCTATATTTTACACATGTGGAAACTTAGGAACAGAGGGGGTACCATAGAGCCAGTAAGGATTTAAGCAAGGATTTAGAACCAGATAATCTGACGTTTTAGAATCCATTTGCCTTGTAACAAGTTTGACTTCAACTGACTTCAGCCACACTAGTCTCCATAAAATATGCAAACTTTTGGCAATGGACTAGAAAAGCTGTATGCATAATGAATGAACGAAACAGAGCAACACAGTCAATCTTCAGCCCACAAAACATGGTGTCCTGTGCCACCCAAAACTGGAAAATTGTATACTACTGTATATTATCTTTAATTGAATTAGATTTTATCTCAAATAACCTTATTATAAAATATACTCACAAATGTTTCCAGTAATGCATTTGTTATTATTTCAACTATGTCTTGCACATGGGTGTTAGCAAGTGGAATGCTCTCAATTTTGCCTTCTTTGTGTTTGGCAAGGAGCAGGGCTGGAAGAGTTGCCGTGTATTTATTTGACCTATGGAGAAATGCAGTATTAATATTCACAACTAAAATACAGCAGGTCATCAAAAACATGAAAAAAATCAGTCCAGCAAGTCATAGCAGGAGGTAGAAAATGAAAAGCCCTACCGCCAAGGAAAAAATTAACTCAATTCCCAAACTCTTTTTTATGTGAAATTATCTGAGGAAGTTCAGGAACCTTGACAACCTCAATTAATAAAAAGCAACAGATGATAATCTAGACAGATATTTTCCCCCCACACAACTTACTCATCAAAAAAAGTCTATGTAGGATTTAGAACACACTTCAAGGCTCTTGGTCCCTTTGGGATGCTTACCACACTATTGAGGAGATGGGCACCTATGAGAAACCTATTTGCCAGGCAATGTACAAGCTTAGTTAGGTTTTCATTTAATCCTCAGAATATCCCCCATAAAGTAGCCCACAACACCCCATTTTACAGAAAAAGGAAGGATTCATACGGTGATAAATAATAGACACTGAATTAAAATAAGGTACTGCAGACATGGGGTGTGTGCTCTCTCCACTGAAACAAGAGCCCAAACCCACCCTCCCACCATTTTTGCTAACAAAACCTGAAAGGAAATTCTATGAATAGGTAAAATGCTTTATGGAAAATTATCAATAAGGCAGTAACATACATAAAAACTTAACTCATGCCAGAACAAAGTATAGACATTACAATATTATTGAGGTTAGTGAGCTCAGTCTTCAGATCACCTAGAAGAAACTTAGTTGATTAGCTAATTATAAACAAAACACTCTGCAAACTACCAGTCTAGCTCTATGGACTATAATTAAATGCACACTGACAATAAAGAATAGCGATTGGGATATATTATCAGATGGATAGGTCTCATTTCCTATTTCAGAATATATAAAAATTATTGACTTCACAGAAAAAAATCATCAAAAGCAAGGTTTAAGATGAAAGTTTTAAGCACAGAAACCACAACTAGGAATATTTAGTCAGAAGTTAAGAAAGACAAATGGCTGAGGTTTATTAATAAGTTTACTGCACCCCAAAATGAACCATTAAGGTATAATGTCATTGTATTAATAACAGTCTCCAAATTTGCAGTCCAGTTCTTCTTTCTACAGCAACTGTATTACCTTTTTGTCACTGTGACCAAAATACCTAAAAAGAACTTTGAAGAGGAAAAGTTTACTTTGGTTCATGGTTTCAGAGGTTCAGTCTATGGTCAGCTGACTCTGTTGCTCTTGGCCCAAGGTGAAACACAGTGGAAGGTCACAGTGGAGGAGCACTGCTCTGCTTATGGTAGCCAGGAAACAGAGAGAGAAGGGGAGAGGGGTCGCAGGGAAGATAAATACTTCCAGGGCATGCCTCCAGTGACCAATCTCCTCCAACCACACCTCACTTGCATACAGTTACCACCCAGTTAGTCCATGCAAACTGTTTTGACTGATTAGGTTTCAGCTCTCATAATCTAATCATTTCACCTCTGAATATTCCTGCATGAACACAGACACTTTTGGGGGACACCTCATATCCAAATCATAAAAGCAACTATAATATTTTAGTAATCCATAGGAGCCTCATCTTCCACAAAGTACTTAAGTAGCTGAAAAGTGATTTTTTTTTTAACATATACTTCAGTGGCCAAAAAAACAAAACAAAAAACCCTCAAATGCTAAAGAAGGAAAATTCTCAAAAACTATGACAACTCCAAAAAGCCCAAACTGCATTGGAACCCAAAGAGGAAAACTTGCATAGGAGGATGAAGTCTGAATCTAAGATTACCACTGTGGGTGCTATGGCCTAACACACACACACACACACACACACACACACACACACACACAAGTATATCTATATATACAGTTAAATCTTAATAGCCTGGTATTTCCTAGAAGAGAAATTAAAAATTTACTTATGTTGCTGCATTATCTTCCTAGATCAGCAGTGTAAAGACAAGCAATATACCATATTGCATAGCTTCTTCCTCCCTAAAATTAGAAGAGAAATAAACTTACAGTATCCAAACATCATCTTCAGAATAAATTCCAGTGATGACATAGCCCTTTAGGTAATTTCCTGCTTCAATGAAATCTTCTTTTGCTATAAATACATATGATAAAACTCTGAAACCTTTAATATTATGTATGCTGTTCAACTGATGAATAGATTTATAGGTGATAGTACTTCATCATTTAATACCAAGGATAAATATTTAAGTAAAGACACCTGAGGTAACTTAATAATTCTAAAATAAACTTGAATGCTTCTAAAAAACATCCATTTTTATGATGCTGGATTACTAAAGAAATGTAAATTGATATAATACAACTGTAGTTTCCTAAACAAATGTACTCTAAATGTGATTTGCAAGGCTTATAGTACTCTAACCATACAGAGTGACTGAACAAGTATCTGTTGCTTTTTAATTTACTCTTAAGGCTGGATACATGGGAATAGCTATCCTATATGCAGCCTAGAAGCAGGTATATGAAATGATACATTTCAAAGTGTCGATATGCATAAAAAATAGAAGACTAGAAATTCTAATTCTCTAACAGTGTTAGGGTTGTATAATTATGAAGGATTTGTGTCTTATTTTATTTTCAACATTTTCTGTAATGTATTTTTGTTAGTTTTGAATTTTTTGACAAATTTGTGTATTGCTCTTTTTTCACTTGTTAGGATATACATATTCAAAACTAAAACTATTATTTCTGTAGATTTTTAATACATTTTCATAAATACTGGCATATTCTGGATCATCTTAATGACTATCTTATAACCAAAAAGCAAGTTTCAATTAAATCACTATAGACTAATGAGAAAAGAGCAGAGGTGGACTTCTAGGTAAATGAAGTATTCTTGCCATGTGAAAGTCAAATTATAATTTAGCACCATGTACCAATGATTCACTGAAGCTCAAATAGCCAAATGCTGATGGAAGGAGTAATCCATACAGCACCTTGAGGACCAGGCATACTGAACCACAGATCCATACCTTACCAATCAGCACTAAATTCACAATATAAGCAAGCATCAACATTGTCAACATTGGGTAACCACATGGCTTTTTCTTTTAAAAATGTGATCACTTTCCACAAGAGTAAGTAACATGGTCTGCAGGAAATCAACTTTACTAGAACAACTGATCAGCCTATAGGCAGCACCTGGAACACATTTATAATTATAAATTTAATGAGAAACTAGTAACCTATTAAAACATTTTTAAGTCTGTGCTACATCAAAGTACAAAAGACTCATAAGAAAATAAGCAACTAAAAAAGGACTGAATGGGGGCTGGGGTTGTGGCTCAGTGGTAAAATGCTTGCCTAGCATGTGTGAGGCACTGGGTTTGACCCTTAGCACCACATTAAAAAAAAAAAAAAAAAAAGCCCATCAACAACTAAAAAATTTTTTAAAAAAGAACTGAACGCCTATACTTTCATTTCTAAGAGAAAATAGAGCTAAATTCTAGTCAATAGATGATCTTTATCTAAAGCAATGAAATAATGGAATCTGTTTCAATTTTTCTCTTTTGATAAATATCAGTGGGAAAACACATTAATATTCTCATATAATTTCTTTATACAGAATACTCTCTACTCATGAAAATGTTTGTTAAAAGTGTCTTGATGAATCCCCTTGTTTATAAATCCTAAGTGACTTGTGAAAATGGGAAAGTGTGTAATTCTGGAGACCACCAATATACATCTATTTCCACTAAATCAGAGTATTTTCCTCCAAACCTTCTCAAGTAGGCATATTCTTCACTTTCATAGTGAAAACTGAATATGTATCAGAATATATAGAAATCTCAAATACAAAGAAATATTCAATCATCTGAATAAGCAGACACATAAAAACACTTTGTCTATTTTGCCACTATAAATATAGTTGGAGTGTAGATATAAATAATAATTTAGCACACCTGTAGTCCCAGCTACTTTGAAGGTCGAGACAGGAGGATCACTTGAGCCAAGGATTGAGACCAACCTGAGCAACATAAGGAGACCCACAAGACTATCATCTCAAAAGAAACACAAAAACAAAAAAAAAAAAGGAAGGGGGGCCACAGCTCAATGATAGAGTGCTTATTTTATCATGTTTGACACCTTGGGTTCAATTACCAGTACAAATAAATACAATAAATTTAATAGCTTAAATGTATTTTAATTGCATAAAATATATTCACTGAGCAATATTTTTCCCACTATAACATATTATAGAATAAGTATTCATATGCACACATGTATATACATACATTTACATCTATTTTTTAGCTCTGTCAGGAGAGTGTTGAGAAGAACACTCCAATAACTAAAAGTACTCCTAACCCCTACATCTTGGTTTTCAAATTCAAATCCCTACTAAAAGGAACCTGAACTCCTTGGAGAAATGGCTGATTCCAGGAATATAGCTGAGAATATCTTGTGCTACAAGATAAATTTAAAAGAATGATGAAGACATGTCAAAAGTACATAGGAGTCAGACTGAAGGGGCTTCCACTGACCAAATCAGGGACAATTTGAGCAAACTGATAGTAACTGATTATAACCCATTGAATAAAGTAAAAATTCAGGAGTTCCTACTGATAAACAAGAAGGTTCTGTTTTAAAGTAGTATACCAGCTAATAAATGTAGAAGAAATGATGGAGTTAGAAGATACATCCGGCAACCATTATACTAATAGCTTTTACAGGCAATGGGTTCTTAAACTGGAATGCAAAAACATAATGAAAAACAGGTCATTGACAGAGTTTTAAATTCTCTCCCTAGAAGATACTTATTAATTACACAGGGAAAAAGTCATAGTTTTCCAATAGAAGGGCTTGATAGCTACATCAGTGAGGAAGATACTTCTACCCTTCTGGAACTCAGATCTTAGTTTTTCAAACCATTAGAATAAATATATATGAATGATAACACAGCATCTGACACAAAATAATGCTCAATAAATGTTAACAGGTAGCTTTTATTAATAAAACACAAGTTTACATTAAAATGTTAATAAATTCATAATAGCCTTTTATTATGATACATTCACTCATTCCACAGATATCGAAAGTCCAGCTACTATCACGTAAATGTCTGCCCAAAACCAAAAACAAACTAAAAAGAGAAACTAATATCTCCCTGAAAGGAGTGAGAACAATCAATCTAGTGAAATTTTTTTAAAAAGTTCCATATCCTGAGCATGTCATTTTGGCACACAAGAACCATCCTTATATAATCTAATATTATGCTTTTGATTTTTGTTGAAAGATAACTATATGTGAACTTTATCATCACTGGAGAGGAAACATGATCAAGTACATTGTTTCTTATGTTGATCCCCTATGTAAAAAACAATATAAAAAATTCTTCCCAGTATTTACAACCAGAGAAACATTTTCTGTATGAATGGTCAGCATCCTGCTTGTATGTTATAATTTATTATATAATAACATGATAAAAATGTCATCTTTCTGTTTTTAGTTGCTACAGATGGCTCAGGGCTGTATTATGATCAACTGCAGGGTCTTCTGGACTTTCTACATAATTATCCCTTACTGTTTTATTGTGTAACTCTTACATTTGTTTTAATGATTTACTGTATTTGTGCTTTTTATTGTCTAAAAATTCAAATTCTTCTTGGAAAGAGGAATAGTGTAAATAATAAATGAGAACTTCGGGGCACTAGGTCTAAAGATCTACAATCTTTGTCACCTGCACCTTAGATAGAGCATTAATCTCCAGAATATATAAAGAACTCAAAACACTTAACATCAAAAAAAAAAAAGCCCCCAAAACCCAAATAACCTAATCAATAAATGGGCAAAGGAACTGAACAGACACTTTACAGAAGTAGTATGAATGGTCAACAAATATTTGAAAAAATGTTCAACATCACCAGCAATTAGAGAAATGCAAATTAAAACTACATTTACATTTTATCTCCCTCCAGTCAGAAGGGCAATTATCAAGAATACAAGCAACAATAAATGTTGGCAAGGATATGGGGGAAAAGGTACACTCAAACATTGCTGGTGGGGCTCCAAGTTGTTGTAACCACTCTGGAAAGCAGTATGGAGATTCCTTAGAAAACTTAGAATGGAACTACCCTTTGACCCAGTTATCCCACTCCTCAGCATATACTCAAAGGACTTAGAATCAGCATACTATAGTGACTCAGACACATCAATGTTTATAGCACTTCAATTCACAATAGCTAAGCTATGGAACCAACCTAGGTGCCTTCAATAGATAGATAAAGAAAATGTGGTACATATGCACAATGGAACATTACTCAGCCTTAAAGAAGAATGAAATTATGGCATTTGCTGGTAAATGAATGGAACTAGAGACTATCTTGCTAAGTGAAATAAGCCAATCCCCCAAAAGTAAAGGCCCAATGTTCTCTGTTATGCAGATGATGACTCACAATAGGTGGATGGGGGAAGGAGAAGTGGAGGTTCACCAGATTGGACAGGGCAGAGTTGGGGAAGGGAATGGGAAAGACAGTAGAATGAATTGGACATAACTTTCCTATGTTCACATATGAATACATAACCAGTGTACCTCCAACCACAAAAATGAGAAGTTATACTCCATATATACATTCTACTGTCATGTATAACTAAAAAGAATTTTAAAAATTTTAAAAAAGAAAAAAACTAATCAAGTGTCAATAGGTAAAGGTGAATAAAATAGAAAACATTTAAAGATATATACATACATACACAGATATGGATTTAACAAGGGGATGGTGAAATCATATGTAAGGGGAGGGGAAAAAAGGGATAACTGTTAATTACTTAGAAAATGTTAAGCTGGTCTCTGGCCTCATACCAGGTACCAAGATAAATGGTTAAAATATTTTTCAAAAGAAAAAAAAATCAAAGGACCCAATCAGAGTAAACAAGTAACTTAATTTTCATATAGTGGCATATTAATTAGTCTTAAAGTGGAAGGAAATTCTGACACATGCTATAACAAGGATGATCTCTGAATATATTATGCTGAATCAAATAAACCAGTCAGAAAAAGAAATATGTGATTCCCCTTGTAGTCAAATGCATGTAAAACTGAAAATAAAATGGTAGTGATAAAATCAGGGGGGAGATGGAGTGAAGGAGTTTAATGAATTTAGTGTTTCAGTTCTGCAAAATGAAAGGTGCTGAAATTAGTTGTACAACAATGTGAATATACGTAACATTAAAGAACTAGATACTTAAAAACAGTTAAGATGGTAAATTTTATGTTATGTATGTTTTACTACAATTTTTAAACAGAAAAATATTCATAACAAAGAGATAATATAAATTAAAGACAATATTATATGCTAAAGCAATAAAATACAGGTAAATATTAACTGATCCGATGAGGATTTTTTGGCGGGGAGGGGGGATAATTGGGATTGAAACCCAGGGCACTCTACCACTGAGCTACATTCTCATCCCTTTATTGTTCTGCTTTCATTTTGAGATGGTCTAGTAAAATTGCTGAGCCTGGTTTTGAATTTGGGATTCTTCTGCCTCAGTCTCCTGAGTTGCTGGGATTACAGGCATGTGCCACCATATCCAGCTTGATCTACTTATCTATGAAGATCTCATACTAATTCAATAGACAGGCACTAAAACCTCATTTTAAAAGAGAGTAGTATATATAACACACAATTTACAACAAGTGTTTAACTACATATTATATAATTTAAAACAACTTTACTTACCTGTTGTCATAGTTGGACTAAATAGTCCCAGTACTGACACACTAGAATAGGTGAGCAAGTCTTTATATAATTCCCCACTTAAATATTCCTCTGCTTCCTGGATCAATGTTATGTTCACTGGATATGAAATCCTGTTGCTGGATGAATATATTCAAAATTAATTTTTAAGGATATCTTTCAATTTGTTAAAAAACATTGAACTTAGCATATTATACAGGATAAATCTGACAAAACAAAGACAACTAAATAGTATTTATTTATTTTATGGGACTGGGGAACCAGCTCCAGAATCTTGCACATATGAAGCAAGTGTTCTATCACTGAGTTACACCCCTAGCCCTTTTCTTTTAAATTTTTGAGATAGAGTCTTACTAAATTATCCAGGTTGACTTCAAACTGGCAATCCTCCTGCCTCAGCCCACCTATCAATATTTACTCTGTGATCTGTCAAGGAACCCATCTTTAATAAAAGATGTCATCCTTAACAAAGGATGTCAACAAACTATGAGAATTAGAACTTCTACAGGCTCCCCAAATTAAAAATCTTATAGGGAAGCTGAATACTTACAGTTGTATAAACTTTAGGAGACCTTCAGTTCCTAGCATACCAACATATGATACTGGGTTCTCGCCTTTCTTATACATCTTTACAGTGGGAAATTCAGTGACATTTTGCTTAGTACACACATTGGACCAATCTGCACAGTTTATTCTAGTAAGAAGCATAGTGGATGTGTCTACATTAAAGAAAAATGTACATTTTGTAAATATTAATGCAGAATATCATCTCCTTAGAATCTTCATTATCTTCCTAGCCCACTGATATTTACCTCTCAGTGTGGAATACTCCTGCTAAAACACTCTTCCTTTGATTTTTGTGAAAAACTCCCCTATCAGCTTCTTTCTTACCTCTCCATCTTTTCCTTTTTGGTACTCCTTTAGACTCTTCTGCTAGTGGAGTTGGGAGTTCCTCAAGGATCCATTTAAAGTGCTTTCTCTTCTTGTTTGACACTCGGTTCATAGACAATCTCAATAACCATCAACAATCTAATGAATCTGAAATGTGTATCCTTGGCCCAGATTCCTCCTTGAAGTTCCAGGACCATATAACCTTACTACCTTCTCTGTTTCCCTGAGAATGGAAACATCTTCAAACTCTACGTGTCTATTTGTCTAAAACCAAATATGGTTTTCCTTCCTGTGTACGTGGCGAAAGTGGTCACTCTTGTACAATTCACAGAACAAAGCATCACCCTTCATGCCTCCCCATTCCCAAGCCCTTCCATGTCTCATCAATCAGTATACCTTTTCAATGTTACCACTTAAAGTCTGAATATTCTAATTGTTGTCCATTTCTCTTTACTGCCACTACTCCAGTCAACATTTCTCCTAGATACTTACAACAGGCTTCTAACTCACTTACCTGGATTCAATGTCTCTACAATAATCCTAGATATATCTTTTTAAATCTCAAGTCTGTTCTGCTGCCAGCCTGCTCATCACCAACCCCGTTTTGTTACCAAATCCCCTCCTAGCCCCCACCACCAAGCTTTGTAGAATTAGGTCTTTTTCATAGTTTATAATTACTTATAGAACATCCTGATTTACATTAGGTTCCTCTGATATATGCTCCTTTATCTCCTTATGAATTAGTTACTCCTTTGTTTAGTTATCTGCTTAATGTCTGCCCCTACCAAGAGAGCTGCTTGAGAGCAGTGACCATGGACTTCCAGCATCCAGAGCAGTCCTTTTACATGCAGCTCCTTTAATAATCATGTGAATAAATGATATACGTGAAACTCATCTAGGGTTGCACGCATGCCCATCTAAATACTATAATTTTATCCTAAAAATCACATGTTGGAATCCGAAGCAGAAATTCCTACTTGTTCTATAATGAAACATGTAAAGTTCTTTAAAATACATAAATTGCTGGGTGAAAAGAGATCCAAAATCAAAACAAGCACCACACAATTCAGATTTTAAAAGAAAATATTCTAAAAAAAATAAATTTTAATATCATATGAAATAAGAAGTCTCCATTTATCAATTTAGGATACAGCCTAATCAAATGATTCAAATTGTGAGATACAGTATTTACAAAAATATTTTATCAGGGCTGGGGTTGTGGCTCAGTGGTAGAGCACTTGCCTAGTATGTGTGATGCACTGGGTTTGATTCTCAGCACTGCATATAAATAGATCTAAAAACATAAAGGTCCATTGAAAACTAAAAAATATTTTTAAAATATTTTATCAACAAAAATTCTTAATGAAAATTCATCTTTATATTTTCAGAGATTTTTATTGTAGCTCAGAAAGGCAATGACTTATTACTTATGATTTAGTATTAACATTCTGATAAAACAAGTAGTGTCTAATTCACCATTACATACCCCATGCTTAGAGCAAGGTCTGTTATATGGTAGGTACTCAACAAAAATGTATGAATGGTCACTGATATTCCTTACATTTGAAAGTATATTAATACCTGAACAATATATAATCATATAAACAAAGATAAGTTCTTCTACCTTCCCAAACCAAACCTGCTAAATCTTTCCAAAGTTTTCTTACTCTTTAATCATGTCCTCAACAAGTATCAAATGATGATTGTTCACATGGAGCACCATCTTATATTGCCACCCAAGTACAGAATATAGATATTCTTTCCCTTCAGTAAGCATCCCCAACACATCTACTTCTGCTAAAAACACTACTTTGTCCCTATAAAGTTGAAACTTGAATATTATCATTAAAACTGGAAAAAGAACACTAATACATGTTATTAAAAGTTATAAGCCTGTTTATGCTGAAGTTATTATAAAATTTTTATGTTCTTTTCTATAAAATGGTTTCAGTGTTTACTCATATTTCAATCTGAATAGTGTAATATTCTGAGATATCTACACTATTGCATTCCTCTTTATCAATGTATTAATTTCAAACAGAACTCCTACTTTGAAGGAGAAAAAATAGATTCTCTTTGATACAGACACTACGTCAAGTATAAAAATTTGACATTTGCTGCCACCTTGTGACTAAGTAAAAAATATTCTTGGACTGAGATGAAAAGACATTTTTCCCAGGAAGTCAAGGTAAAGGACAAATTAACAGAACTAGTGTCAAAAGCACTACAATGTCCTAATTTACCAAGTTACAGAATAGAATGAACCTCCTTAATCTAAATGTCTGAAGTCCAAAATACTCCAATATCTGAATGTTTGAGTGCCAACATGAACTCCAAAAGTAGAAAATTCCACATCTAACCTCATGTAAGAGGCCCTGGGTTCGATCCTCAGCACCAAATATAAATAAATGAATAAATAAAGGTCAATCAAGAACTTAAAAAATTTTTTTTAAAAATACTATATAAAATTTCCTTTGGGTTATATGTATAGAATACACATGAAACACAAATGAATGTCATTTGTTCCTTTTAGTTTAGACTTGGATCTCATTATATGCAAGTATTCCAAATTCTAAAAAAGTCCAAAATATAAGACGCGATAGTTACCTGTACTATGCATTTCTACATTAAGCCCCTAAAACTTTAAAATAATCCATTTATGTGACATCTAATTATTAATAGGATTGTTATTCTTAAAGAACATACTGAACAAAAAGGAAAGCAAGTCCTTGATTGGTTTTCTACCTTTTTATTCTATCAACACATACAACTTAAAAGCTAACTATAATAGCTTTTATTTACAAGGTAAACAGTAGGAGGCAACCATGTTACAGATATAAAATACATTACCATCTGTCATATTCAAATGATTACAAAATATTACACACATTTTATCCATTGCTACCCCTTTACTAACAGGTCTCCCTACGTTTTCCCATGTCTTTGATGTAATGATGGCATAGACATTTTGAGTTAAAGTCCAATCCTTGTTCTCTTATTTGACTACCACTAGATTAGGTTTAATAGAATAGTTAAGACAAAAAGATTCTGGCTATTAAAAAATATCCTAGTCCATGAGGAGGTAATTATATAGCTTCAAGAACACAGGGATCTTGGATCTTTCATTAGACCATGAGACTGTGTCTTACCTGTCAAATTTTTATCTTCAGTATTTAATAATAATTGGCACTCAGTAAATGCTGAATAACTGAATTCAGCCAAAAAGGTCATTGGTATACTGTGTAGCCACAAGTACTTAATACATGGACTCTTCTTTCTACTAGAAATCCCATGAGATAATCAAAGTGAAGGCTTCTAAGCTTTTTTTTTTTTTTTTTTGGTACCTGGGATTGAACTCAGGGGAACTCAACTACTGAGCCACATCCCCAGGCCTTTTTCATATTTGATTTAGAGACAGGGCCTCCCTGAGTTGCCTTGCTAAATTGCTGAGTCTGGCTTTGAACTCCTGATCCTCCTGCCTCAGCCCCCACCCCCCAGCTGCTGGGATTACAGGTGTGTGTCACCAAGCCCAGCTTCTAAGCATTTCTGATACTCTTAATTTAATTTAACCTTTGATACATAAACATAACAACCTGAAATTTTATGTGGTTTTCTATATCTTTAGTATGACACTATTTTATAAAAAGACTACAGCTCAGAATCAGGAAAATAAGCATGCATATTACAGTATAATACCTTTTAATTTACTTGCCACATCAATATAGGACTGTAGAAATGCCATGGATACTGCATGCCCTACATTAAAATAAAAAAAAAAAAATCAACAGATGTTACAAGATGTTTATCTCCAAAGTACTCATACTTACATATAATAAACATAGATTTAGGGTTTCCCCAAAATTATTATTTCCAAATAAGAAATATATTAGAGAGTACTCAATATTGTCCAACCACTTAAAAGGGCTCCAATGCAACTCTCTACGTTCATACTGCAAGTAATATAGTTGAAAGATTATTATTTGAAGATAAAAGCATGTTTCCTATAAATCTATACAAACTGTTAACATATTAAAAGCACTGGCATGAGTCAATAGTTTTCAAATTACCTAAATACCTAGTTTAATGATCAATCTTCAATTTGTAAATCACATATGTAGACATACATAAAATCAGTTTTATCCCTTACAATCAGAAGTAAATGTTTCAATATGTGCAGTCTACTTGGGACATATGAAAGCTGTTATTTTATAATGTGCACTTTATAGAATGCAAAAATAAATTCTACTTTAAATGTCCTAATATGTATTACAGTCTCCTTTACAGGCTCATACTTACAACCAGCATAGAAGAGCACTATGCTGTCAGAAGCCATTACTGTTGCATCAAATGTCTCTTCTGTTAGTTCCATTGTCAGTTCCAAAGGTAACTGTCTCTTCCTATCTCTGTAAACAGTTTCTGCCACTTCATCATCTTGAATATCTAAAGTGTTTAAAAAGAAACTAATTTTGGTTGTATAATTAAAAATATTTAAACTTATCATAAGCAAACAAATGAAAATTTGATACTTTATAAAAACTTTTAACTGCACACTAAATAGTTAAAATGTATATTTAGAAGACTTTCCAGTTGCCTGGCTTTCTATCTGAAATAACAGAGATGCTTTCTGATCCAGAAGTTACAAAGTTTAGTCCATTCCAGAAACAATTTATTTTTGTCCTACAAATAATAAAAACATTGCTATTTTCTTTCCAATCATCGTATTAATTTATAATTCTAAAATACTCTATCATACTTATTTGACAGTGCTCATTTAGCTTCCACTATATGCCAAGCACTGTGGTAAATACTAGGGTAAGTGTTAAAAATGACACAGTCCCTGACCACATAGTGCTTCTACCTATAGAAAAGCCAGACAATAAACTTATCAATGAATAAATATATAATGATAAACTATCAGTTTATGAAGGAAAATAAGAGATAGAGTAAGAGTTTGTAACAGAAAAATTTAGATTAGGAGATCCAAATTCTGCCAGATAGAGAATCAAGAGAAGAACGTGTTAGACAAAGAGTAACACATACAAAGACTCTGAGACATAAAAAAGTTTAGCATATACTAGGAACCGAGAGAAGGAAAACGACTAAAGCAAGAAGTAATGGCAAAGAAAACATTTAAGTTGCTGGTGGCAGGATTATAAGAGAACAAATAAGCCAAGAATTGGACTTTATCCTAAGTGCATGAAGTTATGGACAGATTATGAATATGTGAAAACCTGTCATTAATTTATATAGATTAGTCAATAGATTGCTAAATCATAGAACCATCCATTCATCCATGTTTGTAAAAAGAACACATTTTCGATTTGTACATATTCTCTTGGAAGTTTGTACAAATTGTACAATAACACAGAAGGGATATCTACCTTGATTAAGGAGAAAACTGTTTCCTAGAACAGTGAATACTAGCTGAATATTAAAAGAAAAATAAAATTTGAGTAGGCAGAGAAGGGAGGCAATGGAAGCATACAGAACAAAGGAGTACATATGTACATAGGCACAGTAGCCTCAAAAAGCATGGTGCAAGTGGAACTTCAAGCAATGACTAGATTCTAAAATTAAGGATTAATTTTTAAGGTACAATAATAGTATTCATTTTATTAATTTAAAAATCCTTATATTTTTGAAATATACAGATAAATATTTAAGGACAAAATTATGTGTCTGGGATTTGCTACAAGGGTAGGGAGTGGTTATAGCAAATTAGCCATGGATCGATGGTGACTGGGGCAAGTAATGGATACCAGGCGGTTTGTTCTATTATCCTGTCCACTTTATGGTATGTTCATAATTCTCTGCAACGATACATGAAAAAGAAAGGGAGGAAGGGAGGAAGATGGTACACTCAGAAAACTAAAATGTTATTTTTTCATATAATTTCTAATTCTATAAAATATAATTCTAGATCTGGATTTTAGTACCATCTCTCCCATTTTTTAACTGTATGACACTCTCTGGGCCTCAACTGTTCAATGCTAACTCTGTAAATTTGTTAGAGTAATACTAAATTAGGGTGCTTTTAAACACCACACTCAATGACACTAAACAGTTATGTCCTCAATACTAAAATTATTAAAAGTCTATTTTCTTATGTACTGTATGTTCTTTTCCTTCTTATTCACATATTCTCATTTTCTTGTCAGTTTTAGGGGCAGGATGCTGAGGATAAAACTTGGGGCACTTTACCACTGAGCTATATCTCCAGTCCTTTCTTATTTTATATTTTGAGACAGGGTCTCAATAAGTTGCCCAGGCTGGCCTCAAACTTGTGATCCTTCTGCCTCAGCTTCCCAAGTTGCTGAGATTCCAGAAATGTACCACCACGCCTGGCTTCTTCTCAGTCTTATTTCTCAATTCATCCCTTCTCTCATTTTATTCTAATACCTCCTTTTCCTCTTTATTTTACTATACTCTCTCTTAATAAGCTACCCTCAATTGTAAATTCATTTCTCAGCTCTACCTTTCACCTACTCAACACATACACACTACTTATAGATGTACACGTTTCTTTCCTTTTTTTCATGTTGCTCTTTTGCAGTTTCATTCCGATTCACACTTTGGCCATTTCCTTTGCAGAACATTTGTCTTTGAGTTCCACTCTCAGATGGTAACAAAGTCTATTCTAACCCTCTTCTAGTTTTCCTGTGTAAATGGGAGGGATACAAAGAAGGGAAGTTTATGTATATGGACATATCATCATATAATATTATGGGCCAATATGGAAGATGGGGGGGTCTGCAGAAGAAATACTACAAAGAAGAGAAAAGCAGGTAGCAGCAGAGAGAAATGGCAGCACCAGAAAGCAAACTAAGGCCCAAGAGTTAGGAAGCAATAGAGAGCACACAGCCAAAACAATCTTGAAACAGGCAACTCCCACTGACACAGAAATGTTATTAAACTGAGATCTGGAGGACAAGTCCCCTAACTCAAGAGGTAGGAACATAGGAACCAAAACAGGTACAAGGAAGGGAACAAGAAACTAGAATCTAGGTCGCCCAACTAATCCCAAAGCTGTGGGGAATTCAGAGAGGAACACACGCAATTCTAATCTCTGAATATCAGAAAAGAACTGATCTAAGCTTAAACCAGGAAGCTGGTCACTGGTAAATTTCTTATTGAATTTATAATGGAGATTTTGGTCAGAATAATGAATGGATCTCATGAAAAGGACGTAATCATTTCCTTCTTGGAGCTTATGATAATGATATTATATAAAACATTCACTAAATAGCACACAAAAATGAACAAAGCATAATCCCTGGTTTACAGATTTAAACTACTGGAAAACAGAGAAAAGAGAATAATCAATTACAGAATATGATTAATGTTATGAGAAGGTATTAGGAATCACAATGATAATAAGCAAGTTTCACATCAGGAATCTTAAGTTCTAGTCCAGGTTCCACCTCTTGCCACTGGTGTGACCTTAGGCAAATCACATAACTCTGTAGAAGTACTCTTTATCTTTAAAATGAAGGTGACATCAGTTAGTTTAGAGGTTGACATTTCATGTATATAATGTGCGTAGGAAAACCTCAAGTACTGCAGAATATTTTTAAAATGTAAGCAATTAAAAAATAACTGAAATAAAAAAATGAAAAGAAATAATAAAATGTTAATGAAATTTACTCTCTATTCTGTTAATAATCAGGCTCATTTACAACTACAAACACTACAAATTTTCTTTCCCTAATAGGAATAAGAAAAATGAAATATGTTGTAATGGGAGAGGGGAGGGAGGACAGGAAGGAAACAGGTGGGGAAAGGGGGGATCATAAACTGAAACTGAATTCCATGCATGTGTGAGTTTCTCAGGAAGAACCCAAATACTATGCATACCCATAAAGCTACAATTTAAAAAAGTGAAATATGTTGTGGCTTCTGGATGGAGTTTTAAACATGAAGCAGGCCAAAGGACTGAAAGAACTGATTTGGAGGATAAAGCAAGCTGTGAGAAGTTAGAAGCCTGATGTGTACCAAGAAAGGTATGTACTAAAGAAAACACAGCATTTTTAGATCTTCTTACCTAATCAACTTGATAAAATGTGATTCAAAATAAATTCTGCCAGGGTCTTGAATGTGATACTTTTAAACCACTATAAATTTCACCAAACTTATGGGTGTTGGGACAGGAAGAGGGGTGGCAAGAATTTCAACTATTACCCAGATCTGGATCTTCCATGTTATCGTCTTCATCTTCTTGTGTTTCCTCAATGTGCATACTGTTTTCCACATGGGAAATTATTAAGTTGACATCATGTACCTCTAAAAATTCCACTGGTACTTCCTAGAAATATGGTTTTTTAAAAATCACTAAAATATAGCATAGCATGTTAATTTTAAAATGTTCTACTTGACACTAAAATGAAACTAAACTGAATTTTTCTCAAGAAAAAACAAAAAAGGAAATACACAATTACTATGACAAGAAAAGCATCCCAAGCATCCCCTTAAGACAGTGTGCACTACTGAAAAAGATGGCAAAAAGAGGGACTGACAGTCTCTCTTGCTTCTTGTCACAACTGCCTTAGACTGATGCCTGAGAAACATATGACATATAATAAATAGAAATTCCCACCTCAATATAGAATAGAAATATACTTTAATGCAAATGGGGCCAATAAAAAGCAGTTATTCTTATATTCTACAGATAATTATAAAAATAATACTTTATTTAAAATAATTCCACTAAAAAGTCCAATTTCCTGTTTAATTATAAACATAAAATGACTCTGTTCTCAGGTATTTTAAGCATATCAAATTCTATTCTGTTGAGACCAATACTATTCCATCAAGATTTCTTCACTAGTATCCAACTATCACATTTTAAAAACATGAAAATTTTTGGTCATTAGGTTATTTCAGCAAATCATCCCTGACTAATTATGCAATGTAATAAAGCTACAAAAGAATTCCAAATATTTTTATTCTTTCATATAACATATCTTCATCTTTTTCATATTATAGTCAAAACAATTTTTTACTCCTGCATACATATATAATTCTTACTCCTGCAGGTAGAAGAATCAAAATAAATCAAATTGATTTGTTCCAAATATAATACAGAAATTTTGTATGTAAACTTTTTCACTGAAGTATAACATTCACATAGAAGAGAACACATATTTTGAGGACAGAAATTGATGAATTTTTCCAAAGAGGTTATACCTATATAAGCATTGCACAGATTAAGATATAAAACATTACTAGCACCCTAGAGGCCATCATCTATGCCCCTCTGTCATTCCCCTCTCCCAAAGGTAGTCACTCTTCAGACCTTCATCACTGCTCTGGTTTGAATATTTGTGTCCCCTCAACATTCATTTGTTGAAACCTAATCACCAATGTGATAACATTAGGAGATGAGCTCTCTGAAAGATGCATAGGTCATAAAGGCACAGTTCTCATTAATAGAATAAATGTCCTTAAAAAAGAAACTCCAGAGAATTAATTCATCTCTTCCGCCATGTGAGGACACAAAGAGAGGTACCATCTATGAACCGGAAATGAGCTCTCTCCGAAACCAAATCTCCCAGTACCTTATCTTGGGCTTCCCAGCTTCTAGAACTGTGAGAAATAAATTGTTGTTGTTTATAAAGCATCTTGTTAATGGTATTTTGTTATAGCAGCCCAGCCCATCATCTATAATTTTGCTAATTTCTGAATTTATATAACAAAACTATACAATTTATACCTTTTGTGATTACTTTTGCTCAAGATTGTGAGGTTTATCCATGTTGATAACATACAAAAAGAGCCTTTTCAGTATTTTTAAATATTTAGTATATGAAGTATATTCCAATTTATTTATTTATCCATTCTACTGATCTACTGTGTTATTTCCAGTTTGAGATTATCAAAAATAATATTACTATGAAGAGATCATATAATAATGTTGTCTTTTGGTGCACACGCATGTGTATTTCTGTTGGGTACATACCCAGGAGTATTTGCTGGCTCATATGATATATGTTGCTTCAACTTTAATAACACTGCCTAGTGTTTTTCCAATTTTCATTTACTAGTTTTTACTCCTACTAGCAGTATATTATAATCCTTGTTTCCCCATTATCTCTATCAAGGTGTTATTAATTTTTTAGGCATTCCAGAGGTAAATATTGGTGTCTCTTGTGATATTATTTGCATTTCTACCTTCACTTTATTTACTAGGTGGAAAGGGGAAAATGCATCTTATAATGGGGAAAATTAGCTTTCCTCACCTTAACTCAGGGTTTGACTATGGAATCACTGAGAAAAATAAACATCAAATACTTTAGGGTAGGATGGAATATAATGAAGTCAGCACTTATGAAATATTTTTACCCAAAACGTTTAATAAAGCTAATCAACCTTAAATATAATTTGTAGAAAATAGAAAGGAACACAGTAAAAATGCAGACAAAAGCAAAATAAAACACACAAATCCAGAGTATGGAAACTAGCCCTATTTATCCAGAAAGTCATTGTCCTGGGGAAAATGGGAGGGGATATTAAGAGATTTAAGACAGGCATGGTGATGCACACCTGTAATTCCAATGGCTTGGGAGGCTGAGGCAGGAGGATCTCAAGTTCAAAGCCAACTTCAACAACTTAATGAGGCCCTGAGCAACTTAATAAGACCCTGTGGCTTAATGGTTAAGTACCTCTGGATTCAATCCCCATACCAAAATAAAATAAGAAACATACCAAATGCAATTCATAATCCTTGATTTGATCTTGATTTACAAAAAAAACCCAACTATCTTTAGTAAATAATTTTAGGTTAAGAAAATTTGAATATGAACTGACTTTGAAATTAGGCTATTAAGAAATTATAATTTTCCTGGGCACAGTGGTGCATGCCTGTAATCCCACTGACTTGGGAAGTGGAGGCAGGAGGATCACAAGTTTGAGGGTAGCCTCAGCAACTTAGTGAGGTCCTAAGCAACTTGGCAAGACCTTGCCTCAAAGTAAAAAATAAAAAGGGCTGGGGACTTGCCTCAGTGATAAACAGTTCCTGGGTTCAATACTCAGTACAAAAAAAAAGGAATTTTTGTACTTTTAATCTTAAGTGTGATAATGAGATGTGATATATATATACAGACACACACGCATATATATCTGTAATAAAGTTTTTAAAAAATTTATGCTATATATTTATGAGTAAAATCATGATATCAATAAGAGTCTTATAAATGTTTCAGAAAATTATGATGAAGAAACAAATCCCCCAAAAAATGTTCATTGTTGACTAGGTAGCAGGTATATGGTTATTCATTCCATTTTTTCTCTTTACTTTTTACAGTTGATTTTTTTCAAAATACAATTTTTAAGAAAGGACTAAAAAGGGCTAATATAAACAGTGGTATGAACTGGATCTTAAACAACCCTGTGTGCTAAAGGCTTGATCATCAGCCTGTGGAGCTATTAGAAGGTGACTAAACTTTGAAGAGATGGGGCCTAATAGAAGTAAGTTATGTCACTGCGGACACACTCTTGAAGGGGACATTGGGACTCTGGCCCCTTCCTTTCACTCTTTGCTTGCTGACTGCCATGGGGAGAGCAGCCTCCTCTGCCATGTCCTCCCACCACCATGATGTGCTTCACCACAAGCCCAAAAGCAACTGGACCAACCATGGACAAAAACCTCAGAAAACACGAGCTAAGAGAAATCTTTACTCCTGTAAGTTGATTTTATTAGCTATTTTAGCATAGCAATGTAAAGCTAACCAACACACTTAGATACTAAGAAAGGTCCAAGGCATTAATACAATTCCTTATACTATCCTAATACACCAAAGCCCACTCCACCACTCCTCAGGGCCACTTATGCTCTCTCTGTCTACAACACTCTTCACCTTTTGCTTTACTGTCACTTTTAAGTAATGGCTTCTGTGACTATTCTCTCACCTCATTTTTTCTCCATCACACTGAACACCATTTGACATTCTCGCTATATTTTTTAAATTTATATTTATTTATCTTTCTGTCGGTTGTTACTAGTATTGTAGTACCACAGGGCAAAAATGTGATTTTCATAGCTGTATCCTCAGAGTCTAGGACTATACCCCAAATAATACAAGTATCTAATAAGTATTTTTTAGATGTTGGACATTTATTTTATTCATTTGTTTATATGTGGTGCTGAGAATTGAACCCAATGCCTCGCACATACTAGGCAAGTGCTCTACCACTGAGCCACAACTCCAGCCCCTCTAATAAGTATTTATAAAATGAATTAACATTAGTTACTTATTAGTATTATCATGCTGGGCCCTGTACTAAGTACTTTACATTATTTCATTTAATATGCTGACCCAACAACCCTTTAAAGTAGGTATTATCACCATTTACAACAGCAAAATGAAAACAAATAAAGTTCAAGTAATTTGCCAGAAGTAAATAGGATAACTAGGCAACATAATTCTATGCATACTCTCTATATCATATTGCTAATCCCTGCCAGAGAGGGAAAAAAATCTGAAGAATACAACAAATGTATTATAAGTTTTATTACACATTACAAGGCTTATAATGTAGTAATACAAGAATACTATCTGTGTAAGCCATACCACTACTTAGAGACCCTCAAATCCTTTGCCTAAAGGGACACAGGAAAGTGATAGGGAAAAGATAATTATATAATTCCAGAATCAACAGTATTACCCTGATGAGAAAGTTTATTTTTAAAAAGTACATTGAGTTTTGTAAAGAACTCATAGAAAAGTTTATTCTATCCTTTACAGAAAACTTGTTAGCAGAGATCACTATCTAATATGTGACCTATTTTACCTTACACTATACAAAATTATTTTTATATATAGACATATATACAGGTATATATATGTGGGGGGAGTAGGTACTCTACCACTGAGCTACTCCCTAGCTCTTTATTGTGAGAGAGAATCTCACTAAGTTGCTGAGGTTGGCCTAGAACTTATGATCCTCCTGCCTCAGCCTCCCAAGTCACTATGATTACCTGTTTGTGCCACTGTACCCAGCTTATCTTTAATATATTTTAACAATTTAAGATATCAAAACTGTGAAACCATCATAAACTTTTATTCTTTTATAAATCTTATTTCCCAGTAATAAATATTCTAATTTCCTATTTATGGATCTGCATCTAATAGCATTTTAAAATAGAAAGGCTTCAGAAAGTTCTACATATTTACTCTTTTCATTACCTGGCCACAAAGCAAAACACACTTACCCTATACTTTCCACATACTTGAAGAATGCCATGTTTTTCAAGTATTTTCCCAGTTAATCTTGCAAAAATTATTTTAAGTTAGGAGGGAAAGTTTTATGATTATTTCACAAATGAGAAAACTGACCCTTAGAAAAGTTAATTCATTTATCTGGACCAAGAACTAGAAATAACAAAAGTCAAGTCTTCCAACTCTTAACCCAATATTCCTGCCATACATTAAAGCAAAAGTTAAAATATAAGTTTTAGTATGGCAGTTCTTAAACATACCAACAATTTTTTTACTTGGTTTAGATATTAAAAATTAAAGAAAAAAATTTAGAAAATTTTAAGAATAAAAGAACATTTAAAAAATTTACAAGGAAATATCAAATGGCTGATAAACCTAACAGGGATATGTTAAACCACATTGGTTTAACCTTACTACTCATCAAAAACGTTCAAATTAAAACAAGAAAATTTTTGTCTAGAAAAGTTTTTTTTTTTTTTTTAATTATGATAATGCTCAGCATTGGCAAAGACATATAAGAAACCGAATTCTAAACACTGCTGGTCAAAGTACGACCTCTTTGGGGAGCAATTTGACAATGTTTTGTTTTTTTGGACAATGTATTTTAAAATTTAATTTCCTTTGACAAATTTTGTTTCCAGAAATCTTGCCAAAGGAGAGAATCACTGGTGTTTGAATCAATTTGCATTATATCACAAGAACAAGTAAATATTATTTTAAGTAAAAAGATATATAACATGGTTCTAATTTTCTTTGAGAAAAACTATATATACATGTATAAACATGGGGAAAAAATGATAGATTGACACATTAAAAATAAAAATATCAACAGTAATTTTATCTAAATAGTGACAATTTATAAATTTTTGTTCCACAACAAACATATTACTTTAGGATCACACATACTAACTTTCTTTAAATAGGCTGATATGACAGGCAGTACATAAAATGACTAACCTTTTCTGCTCTTTTGATGACCACATTGGTGTGCTGAGGAATGTTCACTTTCAAAGAGTCTCTATTACAAAATGGAAACAAATGTTTTATGTTGCTAATCTGAAGAATAATAGTCATCTAGAATGTCAATGTAAAATATAACTAAAAGTTATCACACTAAAAAATGTTTGTGAATAAAGACTACAATTTAGTGAGTCTGGAGAAATTTCAGACCCACTATTACATATAAATAAATACAAAATGGATTTTCTAGTCTCCATCTTAATTTTAGCCAAGCTTATAATTAATGTATAGACTGTAGCTCAGCAGAAAGTTCTATCTCTATTAGGATCTATTAGAGATTTGAGTAAATGTGACTAAGTTACCATATTAAAAATGAGAAAGATATTAGTATTTTGCTAAGTAGAGTGAATATTCAATGTGTTTAAGATACCTTAACAAGAGTAGAACTCCTGCTTTTCCCAGAAGACGCCACGCAACCCATTCTGCAATTTTTCTATCAGCTTCATATGTAGCTTGTTGGCTAACAATAAAAAGCAGTGGTAATCCTAGTTGGAGATGAACAGTTGAAACTTGTTGAGGATCTTCAGCAACTTCAGTCTTCATTTAAAACAAAAAAAATAGAACAAAATATCTTCATTGTATGAAAATGTTCCAACATTTGTATTTAAAAACTTCCTACTAGTTTTTATGAATAAAGTCACAATTGAAAAACAAGTCTGTGAAATAAATACATTAACAAAATAATCTCAAGAATTCCTAAGTTTAATGCTTCAAATGTACCTACGTAGTTTAAATATTATGAAACTAATAGATTTCAAGGAGTTAAATATAAAATACAACCATAAGAAATAAGCATATCATAAAGAAACAAATACAAATAAAAGAACATGGTACTGATAGAGATATTTTAAAGGAAGCAGAAGAGAGAACTAAGGAATAAATTTTTTCATGTGTAGTACAAAATTTAGGATATAATAAATGACACATTATAAAACAATGAGGCACATGTGAGTTAAAACAGCAGATTGAATACGCACATCTAATTTTACTCCTTCCAGAAATCCCAGGAAAACTAGACAGAAGTGTGTATATATGTGTGTGTATGTATATCATATTTTTTGGTAGTGCTAAGGATTAAGCCCAGGTCTCACATACACTATCACCACTGAGCTACATCCCCAACCTAGAGTGGAATTTTTTTTTAAAAAGAGATAAGCACACATATATGAACAAAAAAAAGAGAAAAGGCAGCAATGTTTTCAAAGCTGGAAAACAGAATAGTAATTGATAGAGAAGATTCTAAAATGCAAAACTCTAAGTCATAATAAGGAAAGCTAAGAAACAACTCAGTTTTAACTGCATAATCCTAAAATTGCTCAGGAACCATCAGTGTCTGGTATTTAGGGAATTGGAAGAGACGTATTGGAAGGGAAATAACACAAAGATTCTAAAATGAAAAGGAATAGATCAAAGCTTTTGAAAAGTATTTATATCTCTAGATTCCCCTCCACAAATCCATGAGTTTAGGCAACTCTCCCTCCTCCGTGACAGAAGGAATCTGGGGCATTCCAGGAACAGCTGAGAGTGTGGATATCATGCCAAAATCAGGAGGATTAAGTAACAAAATGTTGAGATGTGTCCCAAGACTCCTTTGCACTCAGCTCTCAGAATCCTGGTAGTCAGACCTCTGTCCCTGAGTAGAAAATTGGAAGATGCTTTTTTGTGAATCTTGAGTAACCTCCAAAAGTCTAAAGATACTGACAATGGGGTTTGCTAAAAAAGCAGCCCAGCCCCAATCACCCTATAGAGCTGAGTCAACAAGTCTCACCGGCATTCTCAAAACTTCTAATCAACTTTTCAGTTTCGAATTCTAAATCACGAACAGATATCCAAGGATTAACAAACATTGGAGGAAAACTTCTAACATGAAAGACAGAGACAAATCAGGGGGAAAAAATGGAGAAAATGCAGACTACATGCAGGAAGAGAAAGGTTCAGAAACCACCCCAATAACCTCGAGAAGATGAGACACTGCATCCACAAAGAAGTAAAAAATAAAGTTGAATAAATCTCCCAGGAAGCAACATGAAGATAGAAGACAGGAGAGAAGAGGTAATAAAACTGAAGAACTAGTTCAAGAGGCCCAACATCCAAACAACAGAAGTCAGAAAAAGAGGCAAGGGAGAAAACAGAAGGGAAGAAATACTCAATGAAATAAACACAAAATTTTCCCACAACTGAAGGACATGAGGTGCCAAATTGAAAGCACACTAAGCAGTTGACATAGTGGGTAAAGTCAATAACACAGGAAAATGAATTCTTGCACACTTTCCAATTATTGAAGATTTTATTTTAAAGTTTTCAGACAGAATTCTACACTGACATATGATAGGCAGAATTCTAAGATTACTCAAGTTTGTATAATTCCCTCCCCTTAAGTGTAGGTGGGACTTGTGGGGTAACCATTCCCTCGGTTAGGTTACATCACTTAATAGTTTGTTGTGTAGCACACTGGAACAAGACTGTCCCACTTTGAAGGAGTGCGCTGCAATGTTGTAAGAGGGCCACAGAGTCAAGTAATCTGAGAGCAACTGGTAGGAACTGAGAGCCTCTGGTGGACAGCCAGCAAGAAAACAGGAATCTGTTTCCCACAACATAGGTTTTTAAATTCTGCCAAAAACCTAGTTGAGTGCAACAGGCTGAGAGAGTGGAAAACCTAGTTTCTTCTTTCTGTATTTGGAGAATTATTAATTACTAATTACTAATACTAGTAATTTGGTATTATAAAGTAAAAAGGAGGAACAAGCAATAAGGCTAGATATCTAGTAATGAATCAGATTCTTAAAAAATCATGTATATCCTCCTAAGAAAATAGGGCTTTGTTGTGTAAAGTGAAACCATGATGAATTGTATGAATTATTATAACATGGTTATACATGCATTCAAAAGAATCTCAATCAGCAATGGGGAATGTAAACTTAAAGGGAGTGAAATAGAGGAATACAGACAAGGTCAGCTGCTATTATTAAAATTAAAATAGTACACGGAGAGATGATGAGGACCTGAATTACAGAAAGAAAAAAAAAACCTACCAAAAAAAAGAAAGAAGGTAATCAAGAAAGAAAAACAAGTTTTGGTGAGGATATGGAGAAAGGGAACCCTGGTACACTGCTGCTGAGACTGTAAACTAGTGGAGCTGCTATGAGAAACGGTATGGAGATTTTTCAAAATTTAAAAAGGAAACTACCATATGATCCTTCTGGGTATGTAAAAGAACTAAAAACGAGATCTCGGAGAACATTCATGCTCACTGCATCATTAGTTACAAGAGTGAAGATGTGGAAGCAGCCTAAATGTACATCACTAAATGAATGAATAAATGTGTTTTGTGTATATTTATACACAATAGAATATTATTCAGCCTTAAAAAAAAGAAAATTCTGACATGCCACAACATGGATAAACCTTGAAAACATTATGCTAAGTGAAATAAACAATTACAAAACAAAACCACCCCAAAATAATGCACATTTTCAATATATGAGATATCTAAATTAATCAAGCTCATAGAATCTGTTGTATGATACTGTGCACATTGTTAATACTGCACTATACACTTAAATATTGTTATAAACAATGAAACAAAGCTCTGGGACAATGTTAGAAATCAACATTTTGTTGTATAAAACTGTACATTGTCATATTAGTCAAGAAATAGAAGCTAAATGAATAAACCATGAGAGCATCCTTCTAGTTTCCTAAATAAGTAGCTTTAATTTAATTCAAATGCCTTAGATATACATAAAACAGATATCTATCTCAATACACAAAAAAATAAAATTTTCAGAAAAAAAAATTATATAAATATATACATAGACATGTGTGTGTGCACGCTTGCGTGTGTATAAACTTAGCTACTTTTTAACAGTGTACCAGATATGCATACTTGAAGATTCTCCTTGGGATTCAGATAACAGTTTTCCTTTCATATACCAGCTACAAAATGAGTTCATCATGGAGAAAACCATAAACATTCCAAAATATCCTTGGTTTTAGCCAACAGGACAATACAAAAAACCCAAACTAGACCAGTTTTCATATGCTTAGAAGTAAAATATGAATATTCCTTTAATTGCAATGAATCCCTTTAATTGCAATATGAATCCCTTTAATTGCAATGATTATGCATTAGACACACAAAGCAGTTTACAAAAAAGTCTGAATCATACTTCACATTCTTGTTGGTTTATAAACAAGCTCAATGTAAACATATCAAATTCTTTCCATCCTGAATCCACAAGCCCAGGCTAGTTTGTAAAGCCTCTCACTAACTATACAAAACCTAACCATGACTGAACCTTGAAGACTTGCATATGGATTGACGTGGAAGATGATGAAGGAGGGACAGTTAAGAATGATATGAGAGGAAGCTGGGTGCGGTGGTTCAAGCCTGTAATCCCAGCACTTTGGGAGGCTGAAACAGGAGAATCACGAGTTCAAAGCCAGCCTCAGCCATGGCGAGGCAATAAGCAACTCAGTTGAGACCCTGTCTCTACATAAAACATAAAATAGGGCTGGGGATGGGGCTCAGTGGTCGAGTGCCCCTGAGTTCAATCTCCAGTACCAAAAAACAAAAAAAGAATGATATGAGAGGAGAATGAGCATCAGTGTGAACAGTGGGTGGAGCAGGATCACCTACATTACACAATACCAGGAAGTACCATTATCACTGTATTTTGTAAAAATGCATATTTCAAAAGCTGTCATTCACAAGAGAATAATAAATGGGGATCTTAATATTTTTGCTATGCCATGCTTTCAAGTATAGCCATGCTTAATTGAACTGGAAGTCATTAGGAGGTCTCCAGAGTTTTAGCTTTTTAAGTGCAAAACTAATACTACATAATTCCTGGTGTCATAGAGTGAAAGGAAATCAGAGAATCTTGTTCTTCAGAATCTATCTAAAACAAAAAACAGTTTTTTGGGGTTTTTTTTTTTTGGTACTGGAGATTGAACTCAGGGGTACTTGACCACTGAGCCACATCCCCAGCCCTATTTTGTGTTTTATGTAGAGACAGGGTCTCACTGAGTTGCTTAGCACCTCGTTATTGCTAAGGCTGGCTTTGAACTTGCGATTCTCCTGTCTCAGCCTCCCCAAGTGCTGGGATTACAGGTTTGTGCCACCACGCCCGGCTCAAAAAACAAATAGTTTTAAAATACGGCAAAAGAAAATTCATAAGCAATAACTTGAAAAAAAGGGTATAACTTCAAGCCAGAATGGTGTAGCAAACAAAAACAAACAAGAGTTTTAGGAAGCTTGATACAACTCAAAATACTACCTATTATGGGCATGTAGACAAAATTCTGAGAATTCTTAATAATACCTATTTGAAGAGAAGGAAATGAGGCAGGAGAGAAATGGTGAAGAACTGTACTGTACAGTGAACTGTCCTTTCCTTAAAGGGACATCAAAAAACACTCAGAGGGTGTTCTTCTCATGGGAAAATACATGTCCCCTCCCTTACAAAAGGAAACAGAAGAGATCAATAAACTACACTTTTTTTTTTGTACATTATTAGAGATAGGGTCTCACTGAGTCGCTTAGGTCCTCACTAAGGTGCTGAGGCTGGCTTTGAACTTACAATCCTCCTGCCTCAGTCTACCAAGCTGCTGGGATTACAGGCATGTGCCACCACACCTGGTGATAAACTACATTCCTTAAAAAAAAAAAAAAAAATTCCTTACAGCCATAACTCCAACCAAATAAAGTTACTTAAAATAAAAAACTAAGGAATCAAGCTCATAAAATTGTGGCCAGCAAGCTCTTAATCTATTTAAATCCAAAAACAAGGCTTTTTAAAAAGTGGGAATTGTTATGAAGCAGTATAAATATTACAAACTTTAACAGTGAGAGGCAGGAAGAACAGATAAAAATAAATATATGAAGATAATTTTCTCATCTTTCAAAGCTAAGAGTAAGTCAATTCTATGTAAAATGGAAACTAAGTTTTTTAAAAAATATTTTTAGTTCTAGATGGGCATAATACCTTTATTTTATTTATTTATTTTTATGTGGTGCTGAGGATCAAACCCAGTGTCCCAAACATATTAGGCAAGTGCTCTACCACTGAGCTACAACACTAATCCCCTAAATTTTTTTCTAATGATTGCTAATTTTTTACTGTTTTTCTATAACCATTTTCAATAGCTCAGACAATATTTCCCAAAGAACAACAAACATTTATTAAAAGTTCCATAATCCCTCTGGTTTCACATCTGTTTCTTTTTCTTCAATTAAACTCAAATAAGATGAACTATAATTCTTCTAACTATAGGTGTTCTGGTTTAGATATGAGGTAACTCCCAAAAGCTTATGTGTGAGATAATGCAAGAAATTTTAGAAGCAACATGATTGGGTTATGAGAACCTTTACCCAAAGAGTGAATTAACTCTCTTATAGGGATTTAACTGAGTGGTAACTTGAAAGCAAGTAGGTGTGGGTGGAGGAGGTTGATCTCTGGGGACACGCCTTTGGGGTTTATGTTTTGTCATGGTGAGGACAGCTCTTTCTCTCTGCTTCCTGGTGCCCTGTCCTGGCTGCTTTACTCTGCCACACTCTTTTGCCATGATATTCTACCCGACTTCTGGCCCCAAGGAATGGGCCATATATGGACTGAGACCTCTGAAACCATGAGTCCCCAAATAAACTTTTCCTCCTCTAAAATTTTTCTAGTCAGGTCTTTTGGTTACAGCAGTGAAAAAGCTGACTAAAACAATAGGGTAGCACTCAATATGATATACACCCTTAATCCACTCATTCTTTCTATCTGTATATGTATATAGGTGCAGAGATGACTGGTATGATGGCCATCTAACAATTTCTGAGTGATGAGATTAGGTAACTTCTTATAATTTTTTCTTTATACTTTGCAGTTCTGTTTGAATTACTTATAATAACACAAGCACTATTTTTCAAAAAAAAAAAAAAGATGTACTGAGTAAGATCTACTGAAGGTTTTTCCACATGCTCAGGAAAACCCTTTAGCATTTCAGAGAGAAAAGTTTACTGCTTGCCATTGCCTAGTGAATCTCTATATAACATTCTTTGGGGCTAATGCTAAGGAAAATGGGCCACCAGAAATCCTATGGTTCCAATATCTACCAACTTTTAAAACAATGATCAAAGGATTCTCAAAAAACATTTTTTTAAAAGAATGTAGTCTTTGTGATCTATGAGCAGCCACCAAGTCCCAGAGCCATTATAACTACTATAGAATATTTTCACTTATCCAATGCTATATTTAGGTTTCAATGCAATAGAAAATCAAAACATTAAAACATTGTTTTAATAATAGTCTACCTTCTATTCTAACTTTAATAAGGACCTACTCACAAATCTCATAAAATGAAAGGAATATGCCCAAAGAAAAGTGAAAAGATAAAATTCATGTAAGTAAAACACATATCTGTGAATCAAAATTTAATAAATTTTAAGTACAAATAATCTACTATATTAAAATAAACCACATACCAACAGAGGTGCGTTCATTGTCTTAACAAATAGGTGAATGTTCAGTGTCATCAGTGACTGTTCCATTCGTGTTCTTCTACATGGCTGGGTCAAGTCAGAGACTAGTTTGCAATGAAAAAAGTAGAGATGCGCAAGTTCTATGTTCTCAGAGCTGCAGATTAAAAATTAGGAACATTCACTTCATGAAGTTCAATGTCAGATCCTACTAACATAACATAAAAGACAACAAATCTCTTCAAATCTCATGCTTTTAAATTACTGATTCAGTAAAAGCTTAAGAGAGTATAAAATTAAAATAAACTTGGTCAAAATAAGAGGAAAAGAATATTAAAGTAAAATAACCTCCATGTTTAAACAAAAGACATGAGTTGTATAAGCAATCTCTCCCTGAGTTCTTCCACAAGGTAGCTTCTACTTTATAGATAGGCCTACATAATTTTGTTTCAATAAAAGGCTGGCCCCTTATGGACAATGAGATTATCTTCAAATACAGATGCTTTTCTAGAACTATGCTAAATGAAGCTTTGTAACACAAATTTTCTAGGTACAATTTAAACCCAAACTATTTTGAATAAACTTTAGCCAAAACATGCCTTAAGAGAGAAACCATGTGATAGCTGATAGGAGTTTGTGAGTTTATACCTGAAATATTACAAAACTTGGCAAATATGGCTTATGATTTGAGTTTTGGCATTCCTTTCAATATGAGAATTCAAAGAGAAACTTATAGTGAGGATAGGGCCTGCCAAAATTAAAATAGCATTTAAAAAATCTCCATATGGCATTAGTAGGGTTTGGCAAAATACTACAAAATCTTATTTTTAAAATGTTATTTTAATTCTTAAGATATGCTTAAACTGAGTTTTCAAGGTTCACTACTTTCAAATTTAATTACAAAGTGATTTATAATAGAGTCAATGATTAGAGAAGCAACACTTAAAGATTTACTTAATGTCTACTATGTGTTAGGCCCTGTGCTAAACACAAGAGATAAAGATTAATAATTCAAATCCTCAAAGTGATTAAACTAAAGGAAATATATTAAGTAAAATAATTAAAATGTAGCTTATAAGTGCCATAACATACAAAATACAGTGAGAAACAAATATTTCATTCTGCTTCAAGTTGGAAAGGAGAAGGAAGGAAAAAGAAAGGAAGATCATAGCACTTAGAAAGGGAAATAATGGCTTCTTCAAGAACAGATAATCTGGACATTTCAAATAAAAGGAACCAATCTTAGGGAAAGCTCAATAACCTCTTGAGTGGAACCCTAAAAAGTCACATAGTGGGGAAAGGAAAGTATTGAATACAGAAGGTTGTTAAGGTTGGATTCATATCATAACCTCTGAAATTAACAAAATCTTCGAAAGTTATTTAATCAGGACTCATTTGCTTTCAGATAACAGAAACCAAAAAGGAGAAACTTTATTGGAAGTTTAAAGGGGTATTCCACAAAATAAAAAAAATAATTTAAAATCAGCATGCTACAGTGATGCAGCTGCATCAATGTTTATAGTAGCACAATTCACAATAAGTAAGCTATGGAGCCAAACTAGTACCCTTCAACAGATGAATGGATAAAGAAATTGTGATATATATGTATACATACATGTATCTATATATACATACACACATAATGTATCTATATATACATACATAATAGAATATTACTTAGCCATAAAGAAGAATGACTTTATGACATTTACTAGTAAGTGGATGACTCTGGAGACTATCACACGAAGTGAAATAAGCCAATCCCCCAAAATCAAAGGTCAAGTGTTTTCATTGATATGTGGAAGCTAAACCACAATAAAGGAAGGGAAGGAAAGAAAAGAAGTTCAGTAGATTAGACAATGGGGAATGAAGGGAAGGGAGGGAGGATAAGAATCGGAAAAATAGTGGAATGAATCTGACATAATTTTCCTATGTACATATACGAATACACCACAGCGAATCCCACCATCGTGTACATCCACAAGAATGGGGTCCTAATGGCATGCTATCTTTTTAAATTAGAATAAGATATAAACTATGCATGTATAATTTTATCAAAATGGATTCTACTGTCATGTATAACTAAAAATAATTAATAAAAAAATTAAAATTAAAAAATTAAACAAGTGGATCTAAAAAATGGTAGAGAAAAAATATAAAAACCTGAGTACCAAGAATTCAGGAACCTTCATTTTGTCAATAACACTTCAGCTCTCAACTCACTTTGTGAAGACACTTCTCAATTTTCCTATAATTGGGCAAAACATTCCTGTGGGTAAGACTGTTAATATGTGCAATTCCAAGTTCCTGAGAGAGGAGATCTCATTTGCTCAGGTAAGCCAGTGGACTGGATGCTGCTGGGTTGCCCCCCACTACCACCTTATTTATGTGACTGTGATATGTATGGATGTGGAAAGGGCAATACCCTTTTTGGCCTATACCCAGATTCTTTAGGAAGCAACATGGAGAGAGAGCAGAAAGTAGTAGTGGCTCTTTGGCATGTTATCTTTTTTACTACCCATCATATATACCTTTAAATTGTCTTTCAAACATATTCAGGCCTAACATAATACAGCAATATACTAATCTTAACTACTTTTTTAGCCCAGAAACTGGAATAATGAACAACGAGCACAAAGAAGGCATTCAATAAATATTTGTTGAATGAAAGAAAGAACAAATGGAAGAAAGATGCATCCACTGCACCCCCATTAGAGGAAAACTCAGTCATTGCCAACTACTTCATCCAGAAATGATGTCACAGGTTCACTATACTTAGAATCCACAGTGCTTCCCTGGCACATCACCCCCAGATATGACACCTTACCAACTTGTTATTGATGAAGAAATAATAATTCAAACATCCCCAATACAACATATATTCAAAAGTAAATGAAAACAGGATGACAGTGTTTCCAATTTTAAAAATATGAAAACCAAAACACCTTCCACAATATCATGCTTTATTCTTATATCAGCAAGAGAAGAAAGGACAGAATATGAATCTTGCTGAACAAGATATGTAAGGTAAATAACAGGACCCATACCTTGCCAGTAAATAACCACCATATTACTGTTTTTATAATTATTCATTTCCTGAAAAATACAGAAGCTGGTAACACAAACTAACCCTCAGAGAAACTGTGGGGGCTAGCATGAATCACCACAGGAATCAGAGTAGCAGCCTTCCCCCATACCAGGATGGCAAAACTGGCAGTCTCCATAGTAAAGTGGCTGGCAGAACTACTGCTTGTTTTATCTTGCACTTGAGTGCCTACTTACAGTGCAGCTTTATGGTTCTGTCAGTATAATTATCAAATTGTTAGAAAGGTAATTCTCATACAAATAAAGTATGCATTAGTTTTAAGTCATTAATGAGGAAACAACAGAATCACAGTTCAGTAAGGAGAGACAAATGGAAAAAAGAATACAGGTTTATGTAATACAGAGCAGTAAAAGCACAATTTCATTGTAGGAACTTTCTTCACCAACTTTCTTCCCCCCTCCCCCAATCATTTTACTCTGTTTTCTATGCACTACTCACTAAATTTACAGTTATAAAATGGGCTTTAAACAATTTTGTGTGGCATATCAAATAGCTACGATTTTTCAAGAGGTCAGCAGGAGGGCTCATTAAAACTCCTGCATGGCATTAAAAGGTCCCTCACCATTTTGCCTTGCTTTAGATTAATTTTCCTGAGGAGCATTTTGAAGTCAAACTTAGTCTTTAAAATGCACTGGTTTCTTGTGTTCTTAAGTAATAAAGGAAAGAAAAATGTTAACCCTAGGTCACTCAACCAAAGATACTGAAAAGTAGGCTTCTATCTAGAATTGTAAGCTAGAAACTAGATAAAAATAAAAATTAAAACATTCTGTTGAAAATCTGTACTTAAATACATTTAGGATTATTATGACAAAATAAGCTACCATTTTGCCACCCCCCCCCATCCCAATCACAGTAGGGGATCTGTTCCTAAAGTACTCCACTTGGCCATGGATCCTATGGGATCCCATCTTGTGCCTTATCCATACTGTCTTTGATCACTTAATCTAACATTGCTTCTGCATAATTTCACATTGTGGTACAGCAAATGAAAGTAATGAAGGGTGTTTCAAGTTTTACTTATCTATTCACATCTGCTTATGATTCCTTGGGATAAACACATGCTGTGAGTATATGATGGAAATGCTAAGTAAGGTGAAATAAATGAACAACAAATAACAAAATTGTTGACATGCACCTCTTATACATACCCAATACTTTCCAAAAGGGCAATTTCTGTGGTTAAGACAAATTGATATGTGGTCCCATACACAAAGGCAGCTTCCATGACAGCTCTGTGCTCTGAAGAGGCGGGAGGAAGTTGAGAGGGAAGAGGAGTTAGTGTGACTCTGTAAACTTCTATTCTGAACATTACCCCACACTCTTCTATTTCCTACTATATTTAAAGAAAGGTCTTTGCAGAATCCCAGTTAGGAAAATGTAAGCATTCAAAGAAGTTATAAAAAGTCTATTCTATGAATTTAACAAAATCATGTTATATGCATATACAAATATACCAAGGGTAATTTCACCTTTATGTGTATGTACAAAGTACCCATCAAAAATAAAGGAGTGAAAGGAAGATCAGTAGAGTAGAGGAGAGAAAAGAGGGGAATGGAAGAAAAGGTAGGGGAATAGGGAATGAAATCAAATTCCTTCAATATTTGATTTTGTCAAAATGAACCCAACTACTATGTATAATTATAATGCTCTAATAAAAACCTATTCGACTCAAGGTAAAAGAACTAAGAGGAAGTAGAAAATGAGTTATACTTCAGAATGTAACAAATCTGTGATGTTTCTCCTTCATAGCAGGGAAAAGAATAGGAATCCACAACTTTCATGTTATATTTTATACATGTATATGTCTACTATTTTTCATCAAATATTCTATTAAAGAGACAATCTATGAAGCATATTAAGAAAAACTGCCATTCCCCAAACCTGTACCCCATTTCCAATCTCCAAGGGACATCCACTTTCAATATTTCTTTTGTTATTTATCTCCAACTCTCTAAATGTACACCTATACTCTTATTTTCTGACACATGTACATCCACACATATAATATACACAAATAGGTAGACAGACGTAGAGCTTTACTATTATTTATTGACTTTCCACTACAGAATAAATTAGGTTTCTTTTCTGAAACCTAGATTCAGAAATGTACATACTTCCCAACCCCTCAACTCTTCTAATATAGTTCTAATTTTTCTTAGATCAATATTCAGATTTGCATAGTTAGGACTAAGTATTACAGAAAGATGAATCATATGGGACAGAATGATCATTTTTCCTTTTTTGGACAACTTTATTTAATGTTAACTACCTTTATAAAAATTTTTGTTTAAATTTCTTCCTATTTCTTCCTAAGCTCTTCCATAATTATCTATCCTTCTCAAGTCTTCAAATGTATCAGGTGTACTACCAACTCCATTATCTTGGAGACATCTCTGCAGAGCCTTCTGATTTGCTCACTATGGAGTATTGCTACTTGGCCTGCTGCATGGCTGCCTTTCTGGGAATTCACTTTTTCATTCTTCCCTCCCCTCTCCTCATGTTGGGTCCTTTGGTCTGTTACTCATAACTTCTTTTTTATTATTATTATTCCTTATTCTGATTCTCTAGCATCCTTCTGTGAGAGGATACATAAAATATATATTTTGTCAACCTGCACTTCTGAAAGCATCTTAATTCTACTTTCACTATTAACTTAAAACATTGTTTTCTTCCATTTCCAGGGCTACAAACAAGAGGTTCTAGGCCGTTTCAATTCTTGATCCTTCAATTGCAACTCCCCCCCGCCGCCTCTGGATGATTTTAGAATAGTCTCCCCACTACTCCTCGTGCTCTGAAATTTCAAAATGAGATACCTTGGAATGGCTCTGTAGTCATCCCTTGTGCTGAGACTCGAAAGCCCTTCCAATTTAAAAGCTCAAACAATTCAGTTCTGAGAAATTTTCTTGAAGCATTTCCTTGATGATTCCCTCCTTTTCATACATTGTTTTCCCTTTTCTCCTCATTATTATTTCCAAGCAGTTATATTGTCCTTCCACACTTCATCTCCTAGCACTTGCATCATATATAAGATTATTCCACTCGCCCCGCTACCTTGTTAGCATCATCTACCACCCCAGCCAGAATCACTCTCCCTTATTCATGAGGAATTGAGCTTCTGTCATACTGCCATGCTCTCCAATACTACTACTATAACAATCCTTGGTGATTTGGTATCCACATAGATGATCTTTCAAAATCAATGCCTCTCAGTTCTTGACCTTTTTGAAATTATTTATTTATTCTAGTTATACATGACAGTAGAATGCATTTTGACATATCATACATACATGGAGTATAACTTCCTATTCTTATGCTTGTACATGATGTGGAGTTACACTGGTTGTACATTCATATATGAACATAGGAAAGTTATGTCCAATTCAACCTACTGTCTTTCCTTTTCCCATCCTCCTTCCCTTCCCCACATTCCCTCTGACCAATCTGGTGAACTTCCACTCCTCCCCACCCTCCAGCCTATTGTGAATCAACATCCTCATATCAGAGAGAACATTCAGCCTTTGGTTTTTTGGGACTGGCTTATTTCATTTAGTATGATTGTCCTTAGTTCCATCCATTTACTGGCAAATGCCATAATTTCATTCTTCTTTAAGGCTGAGTAATATTCCATTCTGTATATGTACCACATTTTCTTTATCCATTCATCTGTTGAAGGGCACCTAGATTGGTTCCATAGCTTAGCTATTGTGAATTCAGCTGCTACAAACATGGTCGTGGCCACATCACTACAGTATGCTGATTTTAAGTCTTTTGAGTATATGCTGAGGAGTGGGATAACTGGGTCAAATGGTGGTTCCATTCCAAGTTTTCTGAGGAATCTCCATATTTCTTTCCAGAGTGGTTACCCCAATTTGCAGCCCCACCAGCAATGTATAAGTGTACTTCCCCCCCACATCCTTGCCAACATTTATTGTTATTTATACTCTTCATAAATGCCATTCTGACTGCAATGACATTAAATCTCATTGTAGTTTTAAAAATATGTATTTCTCTAATTGCTAGTGATGTTGAACATTTTTTCATATTTTGCTGACTGATCGTATTTCTTCTTCTGTGAAGTGTCTGTTCAGTTCCTTTGCCCATTTATTGATTGGGTTGTTTTTTGGGTGTTAAGTGTTTTGAGTTCTTTATATATCCTGTAGATTAATGCTCTACCTGAAGTACAAGTGGCAAAGATTTTCTGACATTCTGTAGGCTCTCTATGTTCTTGATTATTTCCTTTGCTGTGAAGAAGCTTTTCAGTTTGATACCATCCTATTTATTGAGACTTGATTTTACTTCTTGTACTTTAGGAGTCTTGTTGAGGAATTTGGTTCCTAAGCAGACATGGTGGAGAGTTGGGCCTACTTTTTCTTCTAATAGTTGCAAGGTCTCTGGTCTAATGCCTAAGTCCTTGATCCACTTTGAGTTGAGTTTTGTGCAGGGTGAGAGATAGGGGTCTAATTTCATTTTATAACTATGGATTTCCAGTTTTCCCCACACCATTTGTTGAAGAGGCTGTCTTTTCTGCAAACATAATACAAGTTAATCCTAGTACTCTGTATATTCTGCACCTACATCCATGAAAGCAAAATTAGCTGGAAGGAAAAAAAAAAAGAAAACAAAAAACCTACTAGCTAATGGTCTTACTTTAAAATTACTAATAGTAACTACTACTGCTACCTAAAAACCATTCTTTATTTCTAGGTCTCCTAAATTTCATCTCTTCTTTTCTCAAACTAGCTTGAGACTTTATTTTTATTACAATATATGATTTAATATCCACTTCACTGAGAAAAAAGAACCAATTAAAAACACTCACACACAAGCTCCCAAAGTCATATTTATTTACCTGAATTGATGCCCATATTCTGCCTTATCCCTATTACCATGAGTAAACTTTTTGTGCTCCCACCAAAGACCCATGCCTGTCCTTGATCACTCGATCCTATCCCCTCTTGCCTACTCAAAGACCCTGTCCAATAATTCTCTCCTCTTTTTCCTTCATGACATATCCCCACCTTTCTACTGGATCTTTCATGTCAACATACAAATAAGCTTCTTAAAAAATTCTCTTGACTCCACATACTCTTCCAGCCTGATTCATGTTTTAACAGCATCCCTTACTGATTCCACCTCTTTAATGTGTAAATGGTGAAGTGTCTCAGGGGTTTGGTTGCGGTCTTCTTCTCATCCTAGCCTCACTCACTTGGTAATCTCTTCTGATCTCACAGCTGTATTTCTCAAATTTATATCCCTAGTCTATATTCCCAGTTTGTAAACCTAACATAAGAATTGCAGTCCAGTAATATCCAACTGCCCCAGCGCTCTCTACTTGCATGGGTACTTCACAAGTCTGACATCAAAAGTGAACTTCAGAACTTCCTCTCCAAACTTTCTAGGCTAGTCTATTCCCATTTTCCCCCACCTCAGGTATCAGCATTTCACTTTTTGAGTACCTCAGGTCAAAAGCCACAGCCACCCTTGCCTCTGCTATTTCTCACTCCACATCCAATAGGACAAATTCAGTTATTCCTACCTCCAAAATATTGCTACAATTCATATTTATTGCCATCTCATTGTTAACATCCTAGTCTAAGCCACCCATCATCATCTCTTGCCTGCATTATTCCAATAACTTCTTAATTTTCCCTCTTATTCTACTCTTGCTCATTCTAGTCTATTCCAAACATAGTAGTTATATTGATGCTATTAAAACATAAATCAGGGAGGTTCTGCTACATCACTGCAAGCTCCCTAAAGCTCATCACTTTCACTGTTTACATCTAGAAACTCTAGAGAAAACAGAACAACTTGAGGACCCTAAAAAGTAAACAATACAGGTAGATTGTAAAATATTATTTTACAAGTATGTTATATTCAGTGGCATGCTATGAAGCCAGTAGACTTTATGTTTATAAAGACCAAGACTTCAAATAAATGATTTATTTCAGAGCACAATTATTAACATGTCTATAACAACACTTTATATTAACATGGTTAAGTTATAACCACTAACAAATAAAAATCCTGAAAGCATAATTGTAATTCAGTCAGAAAATATTTATAAACAACTTTATGAGAAAATTAGATTTGAATGCTCAGGTGATGCTACCAAAAATAGATTTCTAGAAATAGTCATGCCCGGCGCAGTGGTGCAAGCCTGTAATCCCAGAACTTAGGGAGGCTGAGATAGGAGAATCGCGAGTTCAAAGCCAGCCTCAGCAAAGGTGAGGCGCTAAGCAACTCAGTGAGACCCTGTCTCTACATAAAACACAAAATAGGGCTGGGGATGTGGTTCAGTGGTCGAGTGCCCCTGAGCTCAATCTCCAGTACCCCCCCCAAAAAAATCATAAATATTAAACAGAAAACCAGTTAGTCAACAATATTTTTTGAGTATTAGGAACTACAATAGCAGGTTCTGTGAGGACTATAAGGAAATAAAAACAATAGTTAACATTTACACAACACTTATTTAATAATATTCCAGGAAATATTTTAATTACTTGAATTAATCTGATCTTCACAATGACACTAAGAGGTAGGCACAATGATTTTCCTCATCTTAGTGAGTAGGAAACTGAGGTTAAGTCACTTATTCAAGATTACAATAAAAGTCATTGGTGGGACTCCATTAGCACAGGAAATAAAAGCAAGAATCAATAAATGGGATGGTCTTAAACTAAAAAGCTTCTTCTTAGCAAAAGAAACCATCAATGAGGTGAACAGAGAGCCTACATTCTGGGAGCAAATTTTTGCCACACACACATCAGATAGAGCACTCATCTCCAGGATATATAAAGAACTCAAAAAACTTAACACCAAAAAAACAACCCAATCAATAAATGGGCTAAGGAGCTGAATAGAAACCTTTCAGAAGAAGATATACAATCAATAAATATATATATAAAGAAATGTTCATCATCTCTAGCTATTAGAGAAATGCAAATCAAAACTACGCTCAGATATCATCTCACACCAGTCAGAATGGCAGCTATCCAAAATACCAGCAACAATAAGTGCTGGTGAGGATGTGGTGAAAAAGGTACACTCAAACATTGCTGGTGGGACTGCAAATTGGTGCAACCAATCTGGAAAGCAGTTTGGAGATTTCTT
>PVHX01016300.1:0-43778 GCA_004024805.1 Geosciurus inauris
TCCTTCTTTAGTCTTTTGAGATACTCTTAATCCTCAATTATCTACCAACAGATTTTCCACTTTATGGTTAATTTACATGCTAATTTTTAATGCCAGGAAGATCTGTTCAGCCATTTATAGTATTTTTCTTCATGTGCAATTTTTTCCTAGACAATAAAAATGCTTTAGAAGGTAAAAAAATTAAAAATAACTATTTTGCCTAAGATAGATGAAATATTAAAGAGAGAGAGAGAAGTAACATAACATGTAGTTTCATTAATTATTTTGGATTATTTACAAATGATCTGGATATTTGAGCCAATCATGAGTTTTTTCTAAAACTAGGTACTCTCACAAAGTCAAAAATGTAATTATTCTGTTCTTTAAATGGAGTGAAACAATTATCCTTTTATAGTAGAGATGTAACTTAAGGTTTATATTAACATCTACAATGAATGGTTTTCCTTGTCTTGGTCAGCTAATGAATCCCCTAAGTATTGAAGAAATGAGACGAAGCTAAAGTTCATCAACTCTCTAACAATCTAGCACTTTGCTGACAAATTTTATAACCTCCAACCATCATTACTTCTTAAAAAGCAGATCCTTAAGGCACTGCAATGTCATCTCCAAAACAACAAAATGGGAAGCCTAACATGAGATCCATATTATTTTATTGTAGAAAAATTATGGTTTCCATTGTTTGATTATTTTCTTTTTAACTTCCTACTTCAATTATTCAAGATCTTTAAAAGAAATCCACTTGGATAAAAACTCAATTACATAACCATTTCCAATTCTGTCACATACAATTTAATATAGTTTATATGCTCCTTTATCACCTTAAATCACTTTTACACTGGGAGATCTCAAGTCATGAGAAAAACAGTACACAGAATGAAGAAAATACATGGTTTAGCCAATTCTGAGACCATACTCTACTTGCATGAAATTTTTGTGATGTATAGGTATATTCCCCATTCAAAACCTTAGTTTCAAAAGTTGATCTACTAGACAAAGCAAATGGATTTGTCATCTCTTCATAGATGAACCAGGAGGCAAGAAGTGCATATATGAAAATTTCACAGGATTTCATATATGGCACATTCTTTTGTGAATATATTTCTGTCTTAGGAATCATTATGCACACATATCACCATGCAGAAAACAACTATGCATTGTTCTTGAATGTGTTGACATTTATCAAACTGTATGCTATGAAGTGTTTGTTTTCTGTTCAATTCTCTCACTAGTTTGTGAACTGCTTAGGTTTGGGCTATCATTGTATTTTAACATCTAACATGACCGGCATACAGCAGGGGTTTGATAATGACCACATTTTTATGTGCCATGGCTCTCTTTAGTCACTGTTTTTAGTTTTTACTTTGTTATGTATGATAATTTGTCAACAAAATAGTAGCTAAAATTACATAGTATAAAAGGCTTGTATCTGTTCCCAGTCCTCATCCAGTCCCTTCCTGCAAAGAACACTACTCTGATCATACTTTTAGCAGTATCTTCTGACATTTACTTCCATTTACCTAAATACTAACTTTATGCTGATGCTTACTTATTTGTCAATTTTAGGCAACGTCCATTGGCTTCTTGGTATAGTCCTGGAAGTCTTAGTTGTCTGACTGATTCCTGTTGCTTCTCATCCTTACTCGGCATCATTCTCTTATCATACTTATATTACCATTTGTGGTTAAATTATTTATTTACATGCCTGAAACTATTATCCACTATTAAGCCAAATCATATACTATGATGATATTTCATACAGATTTTTTTAAAGTTCTAAATCTTAAGGATTGAATAAAAAAATTAGATTTTCCTTGTGTATCTGGCTGTGTTGTTCTGAATGTTCAAAAAGATTTGTCACTTGCCTATAATAGTCTTTTTTCAAACGCTCACAGTCCTAAGTACTGCGTCAGTCCTAGTTTCCCCTGGAAACCTTGTTCCTGAGCCCTCCAATGTACTGTTCTAAGAAAGATTTCTCTCTAGAAATAGTGGTCAGCTGTTACCTAAGCTTCCCTTTTTTGACCCCGTGTAGAATTTCCTATATCTTGGATATTAATTCCTTATCTTCTGTGATTTATTGAAAAAAATAATACCAATTGGCATTTATGTACTATGTATATGTATGTACTCACTGAATCATGATAGACTCATAAAATAGGTACTATTATTATCCCACTTCACAGATGGGGACATTCACAGATTGCTCAATAGCATGCAGCTAGAAATTGGAATTCAAGCCAAGGATTCTGATTGCAGCATCTGTATCAATCACTTTAATATTCTGCTACTTGTTCTCAAAGTGTGTCTTTTTTATCTATGAAAATGTATTTAGGATGTAAAATTTCAAATCCTTGAATGTTGGAAAATATGATTATTTTATACTCATGATTGATTGATATATTTGCTAGGAATAGAATTCTAAGTTGAACATTATTTTAACTCAGAAACTTGGAGGCCTTGAGGCATTGTCTTTTAGCATCAGTATTTACTTTTAAGAAATAAAATGCCATTTGACTCCAGTGTATAACCTATTGGTATGTAGTTTTTGTGAACTCTTAGAGTCTTCTTTTTATGTCTAGTATTTTGAACACTGGTGATCATTTCCTTTCAGTTTTTCACTTTGCTGTGTAATTGGTTGCTCTTTCAATCTATAAACTTATGCCTTTGATGCTCAGAAATTTCTTTATTGCTTCTTTGCTAATTTCCTCTTTGTTCCTTTTATTTGTTTCGTTATAAATATCATGTTAGTCTATGACTTTGGGCATCTCTTTTTCTGATGTTTCTTTTTTTTTTTAATATTTTGTTTAGTTGTAGATGAACACAATATCTTTATTTATTTTATGTGGTGCTGAGGATCGAACCCAGTGCCTCACGTATGCGAGGCAAGCGCTCAACTGCTGAGCCATAGCCCCAGCTCCTCTGATGTTTCTTAATCTCTTTCATGCTGGAGGCTTATTCAAATATCTGGTAGTCCTTGGATGTTTACTCACATTTAGAAGTAAGACTTGATAAAAGTTTACTAGAAGCTCCATAATAATGATGATGGTGTGTGCATGTTAGGAATGACAAAGAATCCCTCTTTGAGCCAAATCTGGTCTGGTAACTGTAAGCCATCTGGCCCTTGACCTTCAGTGTCCATCCTTACCAGGCCCACACAGCCCAGTTTTAGCAAGAATCCTGCTAAGTCAGTTTAGGAGGAAACTGTGCCCTCAATATCTCATCAAATCTTCCTGCTATAGCCTCCCAGGAGATTCCTGCCTTCAGCAAGAATCCTATCAGGCTATTTTAGCTGGAATTCTCCTTTACCCTGATGTTTTCTCTTGGGAATTTTCCATCTACTGACTCGTATTTCTTGACTCTAAACTCCCACTTGTCCAGGTCGTATTTGAAATTGAGCCCAGTTCTATACTGAGGTATCTGCTCCTCAGTTATAATAGCATCTGATAAAAATCCACTTTAACTAGAGTTAGACCCCTCTCCAGGTTGTTTGATGGAAGTTTTTTGTTGTTGCTGTTTGTATGCTTTTCTTAGAAGTTCTTCAGGTTATCCAGAAAGGGACATTCAAGTCTTTCGCCTGTTCAGTCTTCTGGGATCAGTAAAACAAGGCTACAGTAAGAGCTGGCATTTGTACTGGTTAGTGAAATTTTCCCTCTTCAGTTTTCATTGCATACATACCCTTCCTGTATCCATTTCTCCAGACCTGAACCTTGGTTCTCTTCTTGCCCTGGGGAAGGAATCCTTGCCCATTTCTTTGGGTTGGAGGAAGATACCCATAGATCTCACTACTCTGTTGATTTATTTTTGGTTCATGCTCCACCACAGTTTCCAGCTTATCACCTCCATGCATCTTCCAGGATACTTGGTGCTTCTAAATCTCACATTCTTTCATGATACTGTGTAGTGACTGCCTTTCCTCTCATCAGAATCCTCATCTTCATGTTCTTGGGTTTTAGCTATTGTTGATATTCTATTGCTTATTACTCATGTGTTTATCCATTTCTTTCTTTTACATTTTGTTTATGCCTCTTTGTCTCCTTTCACATTCACATTATTCTTATACATTTTAAACATCTCTCTCCTCCTATAGCGTTTCAGAAAGTTAGAAAAGAATATATAAAGGAGCAATACCTTTTTTGAGTGTTGGTTAATGAGATCTAGAGAGAAAGATGAAAGAAATGGATGCTGTTTTGTGTCTCACAAGAATAAAGTAAGGAAAAAAAATTAGACAATTCTTTTCTTATTCAAGATCTGTTTCTTTGGTTAGGAAGTTTTAGGATTTAAAAACTCTTGGCCAATTTCATAGCAGAGGTATATTTTCAAATTGAATTGAGGGGAAAGGTTAGAAGTAGCATCAGTAAGGGAGCGAAGACAGCAGCTTTTCCCTTAGGCTGTTTCAAAAGTCAGAGCAGAGCTAAAAATAGATGTTTGTAATAGCCATTTTTCTGACCACAGGCACATACATGCTTCCTGGTCCCTATGCTCACTTAGAGCACCATCTTAGGATATGCAGTGGCTGCGTAGCTCTAAAGAGACTGAGTCACTTCTTTACCCAACCTCAATTTTTTAAAATTCCTCTGGTTCATAACGGGAATAAAAACAAAACTGAGACAGAGACCAGGAAAAGCCTTCTGATTCAAGAAAATGAATTAATGATTAATCACGTGTTGAATTCTCTGCCATCTGAAAAATACTCATGAAAATTACTGGGCAAATACATAAATTAATACATAGTTAATTTTAAACTCTAGAAAAGGAAAGTCTCTACAGACTACAAATAGAAGTGCTAAAAAAGAACCTATGGGAAGAACGAACTGAAGTTTAGAGACATTAAATGATATCCTCAGCCGAATTTCTCTAGCAGGCTGAATGCTGAGCCCTACACAGACAATGCTGGGGCCATCGTGAAGCTCCTACAGTTACACAGAAGATAACCACACAAACAAAATAGCCAGAGTCCCTAAGATAGGTAAAATGATGAAATATCTGTCATGAATTTAGCAAGCTTAAGAATCAAAGGGCTGATGTTGTACCTCAGTGGTAGAGGGCTTGCCTAGTATATGTGAGACACTGAATTTGATTCTTAGCACCACATATGAATACATAAAATAAAGGTCAATCAACAACTAAAAAAATTATAAAAATACTTGTATCACATAAAATATAGATATTGAGTAAATTTAAAAAATTAAAATAAACACTTTTATTATTCTTTAAAAGATAATGGAATAGGAACACTTAAAAAGTCTTTAAAAAAATAAGAACGAGTGGTGGGGCTGGGGTTGTTGCTCAGTGGTTGAGAGCTTGCCTTGCATGTGTGAGGCACTGGGTTTGATCCTCAGCATCACATAAAATAAATAAAGGTATTGTGTTCATCTACAACTAAAACGTATATTAAAAAAAAGAACAAGTTGTGATGAAACAAGAACAGGGTGTTTTATTGAAATAAAAAGAAAAGATAATTGCAGGCTTTGAAAAGAAGACTGAAAATAGCTAAAGACAGTAATGAACTAGAATGACAGTGCAAAGATATAGAATTGGAGAATCTGCAGGAGTAGTTAGTAGATCCAGAAAATGCAACATACATATGCTACAAATTTAGAAAGGAGAACATACAGAGAATGGTAGACAAACAAGAGATAATGGTTGAGAATTCCCCAGAACATAAGATATTAATCTTCATATTAGGAATAACTCCTGAGTACTGAATAAAATAAGCAAGGACCAAGGGAAGCTAAAATGAGTTTTGAAAGTGGATACTAGAAGTAAATATAATTTTTACCCATTTATTTTACCTCATCATCTCATCTTTATTTTTTAACACATGCATCATACTTTTCACAGTATACAGGTAGTACATATAAGTAATTTCTTTTTCTACTGATAGTGATGCACAGTCAAAGAAGTTTGGAACTCACTGGCATTTATTTCTCAGAAGCTGTTTACTAAATAACTCATTGAACACAACCAAAACTCCGATAACTCAATTAATGGTTCTTGCTGATGTCCTGATACATTGACCACAGAGATCTTCAGATTGAATCTGATATATAATTGAACCTGGTCAGGGATGCTGTAAGAATAAAATATGGAATAATCATTTCATGACTAGGTTTTTGGAAAGAAGCAGGAGTAGCAACACACATCTATAATCCCAAGTCAAGAGGTAGAGGTAGGAGGATTGAATCTCAAAAACAATTTTGTTAGGAGTTTCTAACATGCTTTTTGGAATTTCTTACTTTCCATTTTTATTTTTCTACTCAAGTCAGTGTGACTAGTATCCTTCCATTTCCACACACACAAAAATGCTCTTTCCATGTCATTAATAAATCCAGGTTGGCCAAGCCAATGAACACTTACAATATTCACCTTGCCATTGTTTCACAGAGTTCAGCATATCCTCTTTCTTGAAGAAAACACTTTGTTCTACAAGCTTCTGCCACATGGCACTCTTATGTGTTTCTCCCAAACTTCTTCAGCCACTTTTCTTCAATCCTCTGATACTATCAGATTTTTATATATTGGATTTAGGGTTTCTCTAGGACCCTCTTCTCTTTTCTCTCTAGACAAAAATTTTTGTTCCCACAAGATTAAACTCCACCTATACTCAAGTAGCTCCTGCATTTATATTTCTAGCCAAATTAACCAGCTGAATTCCAGTTGAATTCCAACTGTCCATATACTGTTTCCATTGGATTGTCCTGTAGGTAATGCAAATGCATCCAAATGGCACTTCTGATTGTACCCCATTTTCCTTATCACATTTTAATCTGACTTTTTATTCCCTGGTAACCTGATAAGAGTAAAATGTCAACTCTATCTTTAGGCAGAATGACTTATGATAAAATGATCCTGGGTTTCTAAACTGGATCTGGACTAGCAGCAAGTCTATATGCCTGATGTGACCAACCTAATTTGGAGCTTTCTAGAATATGGTGATTCTCATAATCGTGTATGCCCTTTACAGGAGCATGACAAATACTGCCTGGACTGAACAAGCTGCCAGAAAAACTAGCATAAGTGCTCATGTGACCTTGAAGCTCTTTCCAGCTAGTAGAAGAAGTTTTAATATAGTTAGTTCTTCAAGACTATGAGTGGGACAAAGTGTCAATTATGAGGCACCTGCTTCTTCAGTAGATTTACTTGCATTAAAATTGATTGTTCATGGAAAACATACAAATATATTACTAAATTATCACAAATCAATATCTAATGAGTTGTCCCTGTGACAGGAGTAGAATATAACTCGGTTCTGACCACACACTGGACTCGTCTACTGCTATGATTTAGGAGTGTAATAAGCTGCTTCTTTTTCCCATGTCCACGTAACACTGGTCGCTCCTTATGGGGTAGTAGCTTTTCCCTCTCTGTTTCCATCTCTGGTGTCTTCTCAAACATGTGAAAGATGATCAGAAACTATGAAATGCTGTGAAAACAAGACTAAAAGTAGAAATATCAGTGTAGGTTAACAGGTGAGGCAGTGATGACAAATGCTTCTGTGACCTTCTATCTCAAAGAAAGAAACCACCATGGTTTTATAGCACACTTAATAATAGAGGAAAGAAAAAGAAATTTCCAAGTGTATATGAAACAGATTTGCAATGACAAGTGAGGTGTTGCTACTTTAAAACATAAACAATTCTTCTTCCTTTTTTTTACATGTTTTTGAGGTATGTGGGATATTTTCTTGCTCTTTAGTAGAATGCAGAAGGAAGGGAGAAAGGAAAGAAAAGAGGAAGGAATTATTTTTGGTATTTGTTACACTGTTCTTATAGACTTATTTTAGGATTCTCTTCCCTTCATTCCCAATGCACAACACACTAATGCTCCCCTTTTGGATTTGTTCATTGAGTCAATTTATGAAGTTTGTCCCAATACCTATGTGGAATAGTTTGTAGTATTTTATTTCCCATAAGCCAATATAAAGCCAAAATGTATTATATGATTTGATTATTCTTTTTCTAGGTGTAATCCAGATTAATTTTTGGTTCTTTTAGAAAATAACAAGCCAATTGTAATAAGACAAAGATAAAACTCTACTGAGAATATTCTGAATGCATTTTCAGATAAAATATTTTAAAAATTAACCTTATATCACATATTGGAAGCCAGAGCTTGTTATAAGATCTTTGATCAAAGGCATAAAACATTTAGGCTACAATTGTGACAAGAAAAAAAAGGACAATTCCCTGGATAGTCCCAATAATTTAGAACATTCATAAACAAGAATTTAAGAATTTAAAAACACTTGTAGAATGGAAACTGTGAGCAATTTGGTGATAACACATGAAATAGTAGAGATTAGCCCTAGAATTTCCATGTTGGCATTTTAAGCACTAACTCTAAAGTTTCATCACTTAAAAAAAAAAAAAAAGTAGATCTGATCATGCACGTATGTTTTCAGATGAGAAGCACATTTGTATTAGCTGAACACATCAAAATAAGTCTGTACATCTGAACACCTCTATTCATCCACGTTTTCAGTGGCTTAAGCACAGTTTAACAGGACCCAAGGTGAAGTGCAATAATACTTACCTAACACTATTGAAAATTCACAGCATGATCACCAGCAAGGTAGGCACTGGAGTGCTAGAAATAAAAATTTCTGCCTGTGAAAAGTTTACAACAATTAGGAAGACAAAGTACCCACAGAAGTACACTTTAGTGGAGACTGGAAGATCAAGGGCCATGATTTTATATATATATTTTTAATGATGTTATATATTCTGTATGATGTTATATATTCTGTTGGAAACCATAGGTTAATGAATTCTTCTGAATTGTAGTTCCTTTTTTCTCTGCCATGCATAGGTAAGTCCTTTGTTATATATGGCCTTAATCTGGTGCAGTTTCTAGGTTGTGTATCACAAATGCTATTTTAGTTCACTACTTGTAGGGTCTGTATTTATGTATTTAGTCATCCCTTCATCCTTTCACCTCTTTTTGTTCCTTAATCCAATGCTAGGCACAAAATAGGTGTTTAATGAATAGTTACCCTTGCTTGATTATGCACTTAATGGAATTAAGCTTAGAATCAGCTACAAAAGAAAGTTGATGAGAAGAGGTATGAACATGACAGGTGGATCCACGGTATGGACCAAAGATATTGGCAAAGCATGAAGGTAGATTGGAGCAATCATTGTAAGGGGTTGTCTGTTGGAATGCAGTAGAACATGCTAGGAAGCAGTAGGAGATAAGGCTATCTACCCAAATGGCAGTCTTGATGCCAGGATTATGAAATTTTGTTAATGAACTTACAAATGTGGTATTTTAGGAATACTAGCTTTGATATTGATATGCTGAAGAGACAAGTAGAGTAATGCCACTTCAACATGATCCATACATTTTACTAATATAAATTTACCATTTTCTCAGCATTAGCAAGATTAGATTGGACTTGTAGTATTTATTCATTGCAGCATTAATTTTTAATTAATTTGGTTCCAGTTTGTGTTGATTGATTTTTCACCTCCATTTATAGCAATGGAGTCAAATTGTAGAGCATTTAAGTTATTCTGCCACATTTATGTGTTTTTATAGCATTTCTGTAATCCTAGAGACTATTTTTTTCCTTTTGTCTAGTCTGAATGCTATTTACATTTGTAAGAATTAAGACATGATCCTCCTAACCTGTTCAAACACAAATGTGGCGGCAAATATATTTTTGTCATCTGTTTTTTTAAGCTCTCTTCAGTCTTGAACCTAGGTGAAGACACAAAGAGAAGGGAATATCTAATCAATAACTTTACTATTCTTCTGTTTAGACATTTGAAATAGTAGCTGGCATTTACTGAAAATATTTTTCTTAGAAATAATAGATAAAGAAGAAATTTAAAAAATCAAGTTATACTCTATGGTGAAGTCTTAACAAAAGATTATTTTCATGAAGAAGTAAAGTTATAGAAACAAGTACTTGAAAAATATTATTGCATCTATAGCTTTTCATATAACTTTTTATATGAAAAAGTCTCATTGGTCCATATGGTATGGGTATGTGCATTTTTCCATTAGTACAAACATATTCTAATAAGTCATTATTCCTCTAAATAGAGTAAGAAGACAGTGGGAAAGTGATCTTCCTTAGTTGTTTCACTAACACACATGATGCCATTTTGTTATGGCATTATAACAAAATGCCATAAACGGAGTGATTTATAAATAACAAACATTATTTCTCACTGTCCTGAAGGTTGAGAAATCTAAGATTAAGGCAACTGGCAGGTTGGGTATCTGGGGAGGTTCTGCTTCCTAGTTCACAGACAGCTGTCTTTTTCTACATCCTCACACATGGTGGAAGGGGCACTAATTTCACATATAAGGGTCTGCTCGAAGACCTACTCACCTCCTGAAGTCCTCTCCTTCAAACACCCTTCCAGTTGGGAGGAGGTGTCAACATGACAGTAAAATGTATATTGACATATCACACATACATGGCGTATAACTTCGCATTTTTGTGGTTGTACATGATGTGGAGTTACACTGGTCATGTATTCATATATGAACATAGCAGTTATATCTCATTTGTTCTATTGTCTTTCCTATTCCCATCCTCGCTCCTCTTCATACCCCTTAGTGTAATCCAATGAACTTCTATTCCCTCTCCCCCCATTATTGTGTGTTAGCATCTGCATATCAGAGAGAACATTCGGCCTTTGGTTTTTTGGAATTGGCTTAGAGTAAAGAGAGTTGATTTTCTATGTTCTCACTACAAATAAATGATAAGTACGTAAGGTAATGCATGTTGATTAGCTTGAGTTAGCCATTTTACAATGTATACATATTCCAGAACATCATGTTGTGCACTGTAAGTATGACTTTTTGTCAATTAAAAATAAAGAGAAGAAAAATAAAGAAAGTGTAATGGTACTGAGATTAGAGACAGCTTATGGAAGCTTCAAAAGTGTATTCTTTTAAGTGCAAATGTTTTTAAATTTCTGGTACTAGCTGGGCTTGCCAGCATTGCTCAAGAAAATCATTAACCATTATTTAAGGAAATATGTCTCTGCCTACATTGACCTTGAAGTAGGCTATTCAATACTCTTGGATGGGATTGGGGTAAGCTTAACGTTTCATTTGGAGGTCATTTTTAACCCTATTTTTGTTGTTTGTTGTATTTTCTCTGGAGTTTATGGCATACTACCTTAAGAGCAGGTACAAAGGGTCCTTGAAGTAAAGTAAAGTTTCACATGTGCTAGGGGATCACTGCCTACTTATTTTAGATCTGCTCTAGGTGAAAGCTTTATATCCTCTATTTATAAAGTGTAGATCATTTCAAATGTACTTATTGAATTTGGCAAAGAGCTAACTAGTTTCAAATTATGTATATAGATTGTTCTTCAATCATCTTCCCTTGACTCTTCCTTAGTGAAAAAGCAGGCATTGCACTTTGGATATCCTGATGGTATAGAACTAAAGAGACCAAAAGTAAGGGGATTCCAACAATTTAACAGAAGACAAGGTCAGGAAAATTCAAAAGATAAAACTGGCGAGGACAGGGTAAATTTGGGAGACAAAATTAGGGCTTTTGGGACTGCCTTGCCATCACACCCTTCCTGGCACCATTATCTTGGGGTTGTTGGTTTTATTTCAACTAGAACAGCAGTTCCTTGAGAGGAAAGCAAGACTTGACTGACAGCATGACAATCAAATCTCACTGCTTTGTAACCTAACTACCAACAATCCTCATCTGAGGGTTGGGTAAATATACTGCAAGGGTCAGACAGGCGTTGGGAAGCCTCCAAACCAAGAGGAAAATGATATTTTATCTTATTGCTCAGTGAATCTGTTGATTATATTGCTTAAAGAAAATTGCTGTTTGAAAGCTCTAGAATAAAGTAACAAAAGTGAAAAGAGGAAGCTCATGGAGAGCTGGTTCTTAGGGTACAGTTTCCCTCCAATGTCTATCATGAGGTGAGTTCATGAGGTCCCTTGCTGATCCCTAAAATTAGAGTTGATACACAATGTGAAATAAAAGGAGTTCCGCTCTACCAGACAAAATAATCACACTATTTCTCTTCAGAGGTGTTTCTCAGATGCCCTTGGCAACACAGTGCTTTTCCTCTTTGCATGCATATTTGGGTATACCACCTGTATTATCAGTCATCTACACCCATTTTTCCTTCCACAGTGTGACCCTGTTGACATCAGGGACAGTTCTTTTGCTCACTTTGCAATAATAGGCACTTAAGTATCTATCAAATTTAATTGTAAATAGAATCCTACCATCTCCCTTCCTCAAGCAGAGATCTTTTATAAATTCTCCAATGAATCATCATATGGTAAATAATCTCTGTATTTCTAAGATCAAGGAATTCACTGGCTTATAAGACATGGTACATATCTATCTCAGGAGTCAAACCACTAATGAAACAAATGTTCATTTCTGCTTTTAACTGACATGTCTTAGGATTCCTTAAGCCTGCATGATCTTCTGAAGAGTCTGCTCTAGAGTAAAACCTTTTGTTCAAAATGTACCAAAAGAACATGGTTTCCCCAGATATCATTTATTTAATCTGACATGTGTGCCAGAGGAACCTGGCCCTGACTTGTAGGCCACACCCAGACCAGAGATGAAGCTTCAATGTGGTACTCCAGTGTCTTCTTACTTTGGTATAGAGAGAGCCGAGGTCCCTACTCCAGCCCTGTTAATCAGCCTCCTGTGCCTTGTCCTTTCTTCTGCTCTGTCCCTCCCAGTGCTTATTCTGCAACCCATCACCTCCATTTTCCTCTGCCTACATGTCTTCTCCCTGCTCATCTCTATCTGTGGAATTGCTTGAATGGAGAGAAGTGAGAGTTGACGCCTGCAGCTACTCTCCACATACTCTTGGAGGAGGGGAATCTGCCTACTGTCATCAGGGACTTGGGAAACCTGTGTTTAGAAAATGTATCATTTCTTAAATGATAACAATGTAACATTTATTTAATCAAATATTTTCATAATGTGAGAGTCTTCAGAAATGGAGACCCAAAGACTCAGGGAAAATGGGCCATTTTGATGAAGAATGTGCTGGACCAAGGAGTCTGACCTGGTGGAATGGACTGAGGGGAAACCCACAGGCCTGTCTGTCTGTCTGTCTATCTCTCTCTTCTTTTTTTTTTATAAATGTATCATCGATAAGAGGCTTCTATAAAAAAGTTTTAATAATTAAAGTTTTCTGGAAAGGTTAAAGTGAAATGGGAAAAGAGTAAATTGGCCTCTCTTTGCTACTACAGAGAACTGAAGTTAGGTATGTCTTTGGGAGAAATTTCCAGCCTCCTTCTATCAATATTGTCCGTCTTACAAAATATGTGAAAACTGAGAGCTGCTTTCATGCTAGCCACTTTTCTAACCACTACCTGGGAACTTAATCTTTATTGATTAAAAAAAAGTTGAATTTTAATTTTTAGTCAATTGAAACTTGCTAATTGAACTCCATGCCCTTTATCATGGAGACTTTTGAAAAATGGAATGTAGACACTTGTTTAGACATAATATAACTGCCACCTGGTTGGAAGCTTTTTTGTCAAAGATGCTATGAATGTTAATTTCCTGTCAATTCAGACTTGCAAGAAAATCAGCCTGTTTTCTGTTGTCCTCCCATCAGTCTTTTATACAGTGTCTTCCCAGGCCTATCCTTTGTCCTCACTTTCAACAGCCTCCTGCATCATCTTCTTTCTGGAGAAATCAAGCTAAAATGAAGGACAGCTTTGAAGAGGGAAGAAAGGATAGAGCTCCACAGGACCCAGTCTCTGTCTTTTCTTTCAGTTCGCTTTCAGAGTACCATTTCTCTGTGTAAACACACTTATTATGTTGTTGTTCTCTTTAATACTTCTCCAAAGAAAGCCATTGGTAGCTTCTTTAGAATTAAAATGATAAAAGTACTGTCAATAACACTTTTCTGAAAGGGGAGGTACTAGGCAGTGTCTTCAGTACTTATGCCTTTAAAATCCATGGTCCATGATGTCTGCTTACATTCCCTTGGTACTCCCCATTTCTATTCCTATTAATGACTTTTTAACTCAAGGTTATTGGGTTTGGGGGTAGAGGGAGAAGCCTTAACCAATGACCAAAGGAAATTTGCAGACAAATACTGTAGCCTCCTCCATCCCCTGTTACCACAGCTATGAGGCATGTTTTGTATATCCGGGATGTTCCCAATGGGATGGAGCCCAAGTTCTCACAACCTGCTTCTCAGTGCACTTGGCACTGTTTTTTTTCCTGTCTCTATCTCACTTCCCACTCTCCTACTTGTACCCCCGAGATCACTTTCTACATAAGACACTTTCAATAGAATCTTTGTCTCAAGGTTTGGTTTTGGCCCACCCAAATTAAGCTACACACTGAAAGAATGCATCTTAATTTTTTTGTGGGGGGGAGGTATGGGGTATTGAACTCAGGGGCGCTTGACCACTGAGCCACATCCTCAGCCCTATTTTTGTATTTTATTTAGAAACAGGGTCTCACTGAGTTGCTTAGCACCTTGCTATTGGCGAGGCTGGCTTTGAATTTGTGATCCTCTTGCCTCAGCCTCCTGAACCACTGGCATTATAGGCATGCATCGCCACACCGGGCTAAGAATGCTTCTTAATTTTTGACCATGAAAATGTGCTATGTCACTGATAACAGAAAATCTGTACATAGTTTAGAAAATTGGAAAGTTACTTGCAAGTTTGGCCTGGGCTCTAAGATTTCTGCCTTTTAATCTCAGCACAATCTTTTTTAGTCACTCATTTAATTTTTGTTTGTTTGTTTGTTTGTTTTTCTGGAGATCTGATATGAAAGGTATTAGCACAAATGGCTATGCAGATATCAGGTAATTGTACTATTGATTCTATTAGAAGATTGTACTGTTGATGAGAATGAGAACACTCATAAAAAGTTAAAGGATAACACAGTACCCCAAAATGTCAAGGAATAAGTGATAAAATTTGATGTAAAATTCAGGACAATATGTACCATAGGATTTTACAGAGGAAAACACCAATATGAAAAACCACCTGGAAAATGTCCTGGGCTAGGGACCCTGATGGGTGTAGAGGAGGCTTTCAAGATATGGAAAGGAGAACTTGGACATTTGGGTTTGGCTGAAAAGGAGGATTCTTTTAGAGAACACAAAAGTTAAAAACATATAAATACATTTTTTTCTAGATTTGTGTGTGTGTGGTGCTGAGGGTAGAACCCAGGGCCTCTCACACAGTTGGCATATGCTGTACCACTGAGCTCTACCCATGTTCCTAATTTCAGAAGAATATCAAGCAAAGGTGCTTGGAAAGTGAATATTTCTTTTTCTTCTCTTCTCTCTTTTTTTTTTTTTAAATCAAAGTAGTAGCATCCATGCATTTTCTCACTCATCTATTTTTTTCCATTCATTAAGCAACACACTGATTTTGCTCTAGTTAAAGACATAGACTAGTCTTTGTTACCTAATTAAAGAAGATAAAGGAAAAAAGAATGACTACAAATTTGGAAGATTGAGAAATTAAAAAAATAAGAACAGAGGATTAACTTTGGTTTTGGACATATCATGTATTTACTTATTCACTAATTTTTTTTGGAAAGATTTAAGGCAGGCCACACTGAACCCAGAAACCATCCTTGTACAGTTTTATAATGTGAGGTCTTACATATTTATCTGTCTCTGATTCTATCCATTTTCTCAATTACTTTTGGAACACTTAATTGGCACCAATTCCCAAGGGCTTTTTCTAAAAATTATAGCCATGGCTATTGGCCAGTTTGTGTGAAGTTAGAAGGCACCAGTCAAATAAATCTGTCTGAGTGTGGCCTCAGACCTCTCTTGTTCAAGGGCAGATGACTTTTCATCCTCCACAGCTTGTTGAAGTCAACAGTGTTTCTGATTAGGATCAGTTTGGCAGGTCCCAGGAGCAATGGGGAAAATGTGCTGCTGGTGCCAGTGAAGAGCACCTTGTCAGAAGCATGAATTCCATAAAACCTTTGATGTCTGTTTTGGTCCTGGAGATCTGGGGGAATGAGATATATACCGACGATGTTCCAACTCTTTATGGCATTTTAAGAGCTCTCAGTTACAGCTGCACCAGGGCCTGAGGACAGGCTTTTCTCTTTATTCTTTCTTTGTCCCCCATAATTTTGTTGTGAGAATGATTGGTGGTATTTGCACTGCTATATTGCATGTCAACCAACAACAGGCAGACTGCTTCTGAATCTGCATTTAATTTATTCACAGCACAGCGTGCAGCCAGATGATGACAGCAAGTTAATGGGCTTTGCCTTAATGAGATAACTGTTTGCCTCTCAAGTTTGGAGGTTTATGCTAGTTTTATTTGTCAGCCCTACCTAAGCAGATGTAAGAAGAAATTGTTATCAGGTCCATTTGCAGAGACAGACAGATGTTATGGCCTTGGCCTCCTACTCTTTCTTTGGGCCATTTCAAGTTCTCCCCTCTAATTTTGGCAATTATAATGCAATAGCCTCTGAAGCTCACCCATGTGGTTTAGAAGTGGCTACTCAAACTGCCATATTTCTGCAGAGTTGTATCTTAATACCACTATGCTGCTATCAAATAAGATCTCAAAGTGTACTGGCTCTGTATCACTGGACAACACCCCTGACTCTCATATTTTTCTTCTTCCTTCCTTCTTCCTTTTAAACCAGCAGTATTTAGCACTCTGGAGATAGATAACATGTCATGAAAACTTGATACCTCCCAAAGAAAGAAACATCATCCAGATGCTTGACCTTAGCTTTTTAAATATTTTAGCCTTGTTTTTTTCTCCCAAATAATTTTTTTTCCATTTACTTCAATGATTACTGAATTTTTAACCCCAGCTAATGACCATCTGTTTCCCAGTCTGCCTCTCTGGTAACTTATTAATGCTTAGCAATGAGAAGAAAAGGGCAATGGCTCTATTAACACAACCAAATTGATTCATAATCAGACATGAACCAGGACCTGGGTAAGAGTTTTACAAGCAATAAAGGTTAATAGAAGCATTTTCCAGTCTAATTTCCAAACCAACCTGCATGAAGTTTTCTGACCTCCACTCCCAGACATAAGAGCTTTGGGGATGGGTGGTATGTGAGTGGAAGTTATTTCTGAACATTAATAGCTTTTTCAACTCTTTAACAATTATTATAGCACCCCTACATGTAGCCTCAACTAGGTTCAGAATAAAGCAATTATATAGTTAATTTAGCATTTATCTGGAAGATTGGCTTCCAAATTAAAAAGCTTGTTCAGTTGAAACTAACACTTATTCATTCCATGGGGATTTTTACACGGGCTCCATTTGCCAGTATGAAATGCCCAAGTGAAACTCCTTTTCAGTATTGACTCGTTTAGTCAGATCACAGCCTAATCAATTTTAGGATGAACAGCCAACTGGATAAAAGCCATGCTTTCCATTACTGGGTAAACCCTTTGCTATGAATGTGATTGGCTAATCCATCCTCCAAAGCCAAGGAGAATTTAGAAGGAACCAAACAATGGTGCTCTCCACCTCCACCTACCAATACGCTATTTTCTGATTGTAATTTCACCTTCTTTTCTCTCCCTGCACTCACTTTGTGTTAAAGTTTACTTTCTAGAGACTTAATTTCATTGGTCTCTTCCTCAAAGAAGACTCTCATAGTCCATTTCAGAGGGAGAGAGTTGAGGAAATCTTTCCTTGCCAATTTTTAAGCTTTGCTTCCTGGTGAGGAGAGTTGGTGGAATCACTGCCATATTCCCACAGAAAGAGTCTCTGCCCTCTGAATGCAAACTTTGCTGGCCTGCCTTTGAGGTTTGAAATTATGTTTCCTTTGAGTTGGTGGATAAAAGGTATCATCAGAACATCCCAATCAGCATGATACCCATTATGGAATGTGTCTGTATGTGTCCTTCCTTCATGAGAGACCCTGAACACTGTATATAATAAATTGGTACTTGAAAATAGTCTGTCATCAGGAATTACTCTCAGAAATGCAATAAGCCAGCTTTGTTATGAATTCAGTCAGCAGGATCCTCAAAGTCACAAATCAAAATTGACCTTCCCCCTTGTTGACTGTGCCCAGTACTTTAATATAAATAACAGCTTTCTGCTGAGGGCCATGGATTTAGAGTCTCATTAATGGAGAATATTTTTCTAGAGTTGCTTCCAAAGAGAGCTTGTTGTATATTTACCCATTGTTACTATGTTGACAAAAATGTATCAAATGAGTTTTACCTTTCTTTCAAGAATAGGTACCAATTATTATTTCCCTTCCCCAATTTTTCATTTTTTAAAAATAGAATATCTCCAAATATTCTTATAATTAATTGCCAAACAAAAACTCATACTAATAGCAATGTGTTTTATAGAGCTTACTATGTACTACCACCATAATAAAAAAATCCTACCAGATGTTAATAAAGTAACTGTGGCATAGATTTTCTATGACTAATTTGCTTATTTCTTTTTGCTTTGATGCACAAGTAGTTAATGGGTTTCAGTTGACAGTTGCTATTTAAAATGGAATTGGTCATTAGATCATTCGTTTTTGTTAATATCACTATCTGTAGCTATGGAACTGCGGCTTCAAATGTATCCTCTTTTATTAATTCATGTATTATTAGCTTTCCAGCATGCATTGCAACTTAACTGGTATTATAGGACCTGCATAATTTGTTTAAGTAATGAGGAAAAAATAAGAATTGGCTTCTATTTCAGCAGGAGAAATTTAGTTCAATTATTCTTGCAAAGATGGTGTTACAGCCCAGGTACAAGATACTGGCTGATATTATCTGAGCACTGAATGAGCTTCTCTAACTCACACCAAAGATTGTACTCTGTTTCTCCTGAATTGCTATCATTAGGATTCTTTCTCTTTGATTCTAGCTTTTGCATCTTAAGGCAGAAATTGTTACAGAGATGGTTATATTACCAGTACTCATAAGAAAGTTGAGGGAGTTGTAGGAACATGTGTGAAGAAACTTGAACCTGAGGGAGATATCCATGGTTGAAATGCCAGACAAATCACCTCATAAGTGTTCTCTGAGACATATGGTTGTCACCACAGTTTACCTCTAATCAAGAGTACCAGTTTTGGGATGGACTTAATTAAAGGTACTGACCTAGAAAAGAATAACAAAACCTAAGAAGAAAGTATATTCATAGACTGATTGGCACTTAACTGATTTTCTCATTTAAAGAATGCTTAGAATAACTAAACTAGAAAAACCTCTAGAAGAGCACAACATTTTATCATCAAAATACCTGAGGAAAAGTATCCAGGCAGCACATGGTCAAAAGAAAAGCTAAAAGGTATTAAATAATAAACAGATTCTCAGATGGATATGTAACTGTTAGCATAATAACAGGCTGCCCTAGTACTTACACCTGAGTCTGCTCTGTCTGTGCTTCACCAAGCCTGCCCTCAAATGCTTGTTAAGAAATGATAATTCACCGAGTACAGTGGCACACATCTGTAATCCCAGCAGCTCGGCTCAGGAGGCTGAGGCAGAAGGATCTGAGTTCAAAGCCAGCATCAGCAACTTAGCAAGGCCCTAAGCAATCAGCAAGACCCTGCCTCTAAATAAAAAATAAAAAGGACTAGGAATGTGGCTCCATGGTTAAGTGCCCCTGGGTTCCAGTTCCACAAAAAAAAATAATAAAATAATCATTTTGTTTTATGAACATATTTGGAATACCTGTAAAGGGGAGACTCATTCAGATATCCTCCTGTAGCCCAAGCAGCCTTTTGAGCATTCTTGCAAAATGTCAGATCAGTCTTTTTACCCTCCATTCTGCAGAATAATAATATACATATATTGAGCATTCCTAATTTGAAAATAGGAAGCTCCAAATATATTTAAAATATTGTGTAAAAGGATCTTCAGACTATACATGTACACACATGCACACATAGTGTATGAAATGTAAAATTCATGTTTAGATTTGTATGCATCCCCAAGATATCTCAATACAGTTCTGCATCTTGCTGATTACATTCTGAGAGATTAGTCATTAGACAATTTAATTATGGTGCAAGCATCTTACAGTGTACTTATACAAACCTATATGATGCAAGTCAATCACTCAATATGGCTTTTTGATGCAATCAAGAGATTCAGTAAGCATGAGATGTGTGAGGCTGCTCTTGGCATAATACAGCAGATTGTTTTATAGTGAATTCTTATAAGTAGGAGTACACTCTAAAATAACAACAAAATATAGTAGAGTGAATATATAACCTAGTAAAATAATGATGTATCACCATTATCAAGTAATAGGTACTGTATCTAATTGTATGTGATATACTTCCTTTGGGCTCTCTTTTGGATTGGTATCTTTCATTTCTTTTTTTTTCCTCTTTTTTATTGTTACATTATAATTGTACACAACAGTGGGATTTATTGTTACATATTCATACACATACATAATATAATGATATAATTTGTTCAATATTATTCCCCAGTATTTCTCCTTTCCCTCCTTTCCTCTCATCTCCTAGTCCCTTTCCTATACTCTGCTGGTCTCCTTTTAAATTTCATGACATCCTCCTGCTACATTGTTTTTCATTTTTTGTCTCTAACTTTCACATGAGAGAAAACATATGACCCTTGATTTGCTGGATTTGACTTATTTTCCTTAATATAATGCTCTTAAGTTCCATCCATTTTCTTGCAAATGACATAATTTCATTCTTCTTTATGGCTGACTAACACTTCATGTATACATAATTTACATTTTCTTTATCTATTTATCTGTTGGTGGATATACAAGATGGTTCCCTAATTTGCTCTTGTGTTGCTATAAACATGGCTTTGCTTGTACTGCTATAGTGTGCTGATTTTAATTCTTTAGGATAAATCCTGAGGAGTGTGATCTAGCTGGATCATATAGTAGCTCCATTCCTAGTCTTTAGAGTAACCTCCATATTGATATCCATATTGTAAACTAATTTACAATTTCACCAATAGTGTGAAAGTGCCCCCTAACATCCTCTTCAACATTTAGTATTGGATGTATTTTTAATGGTTGCCATTCTAACTAAAGTGAGATGAAATTTCAGTGTAGTTTTGATTTGCATTTCCCTGATTGCTAAAGATTTTTAACTTTTTTTCATGTATTTTTTGGCCATTTATATATGTTCTTTTGAGAAGTGTCTGTTCATTTGCTCATTTATTGATTGGGCTATTTGGTTTTATTGACGTCAGTTTTTTGAGTTCTTTTTATATTCTGAATATTAACCTGCTGTCAGAAGAGTAGATAACAAAGATCTTCTCCTGATCTGTAGGTTCTTTCTTCATATTCTTAATTGGTCTTTTTCTGGGCAAAATCTTTTTAATTTGATGTCATCCCATTTATTAATTCTTGGTATTATATACTGAGCTTTACAATTCCTATTGAGGAAGTTGCTGCCTGTGCCTAGATGTTGGAGTGTTGATTCATATGTTTTCTTCAAGTAGTTGCAAAGTTTCTGATCTAATTTCTAGGTCTTTGCCCCATTATGAGTTGACTTGTGCAGGGTGGGAGATAGGGATCTAGTTTCATTCTGCTACATATGGATAACCCGTTTTCTCATGTACATGCTATACTTTCATATGACCAGAAGCACAGCAGGGTTTGTATACAACAGCATCACCACAAACATATAAGTAATGCACTGGGATGTAATGTTTCATCAGCTATGACATCACTAAGCAAAAGAAAGTTTTCCAATACCTTATAATCTGATGGGATCACCATCATTTATTTTTTGTTGTTGTTGTTGTTGTTGTTATTGTTTCTTTTTTTTTTTTTAATTTTTATTTTTATTTATTTTTCTCAAAAGTTGCATTTAAATACATGTTATCAAACATAACAGAAAAAAAACAAATTTTCAGAAGCTGTACACACTATTCACTGAAAATATTTGTTGAGGCAAATAGAAAAAAAAATTATTACAATCATAATTTTTCTAGCTTTGCACAAAATTATAAGCAGATTACATTCTTCATATTAAACATCTTCATTTATGTAGGTCTGTTGTTGGCTGAAATGTTGTTATCCAGTAAAAGATTGTATGTATATGCTTATATTCTAAACTCTAAAATAATCTGAATTTTGAAACACTTCTGGTTCTAAGTATTTCAGAGAAGGTATACTCAACTCATTTTATACACACACACACACACACATGCATACAATATGTGATTATGATTGTTATATATTATACATAAATATACATATATGTGGACAGATATCACTGTGTGAGGATTCCCTGTATCTTCTCCTTCTCCTGTTTCTCCTCACATATGATATAGAGCACTCTGTATGTACAGTCTTTATTTTTGTGACTTGTATAGTTTGAAGGAAAGAGAGGGAGAAGGACTAAAACAAACTATAACAAGTTAATTAAATCATGTTGAAAATAGGCCAGAAGGAGAAGAAAGCACAAGAAAGACAAGAATAACACAAATAGGCTTGATTTGAGGTGTCTGGGTGAGAAAAAGGAATGTAGGGACAGCTAATGACATTAAGGAGAAAAGAATCTATAAAAGTTTCACCTGTGTGGTGAATGAAACTCCCCTGAGACATTGTTTTGCCACCACCACGAAATTTTTCAGCCTTGTTAGTTTAATTATTTTAAATAATTAAAATAATTATTTAATTATAATTATTTCCAACATCCCACTTTGGGTATTGGAAAAGTGTTGCTTCTCAGTGTGACTCTCGTGCTCAGGCAAGCCACAGAACACCTCAATATGTGGTTTACACCTTCATTGTCTCATTTAATCCTCAGAATGCCCTTTTTATGTTGATTTTTTTTCTCCTATTTTACAGGTGATGGAATTGTGGCTTAGAAATGTACTAATTTGGGCAGGTTGGCAGTAAGCTGGTCCTAATGTATATTTATTGTCATTTTAATGTGTCATGATATAATAAAAGTATTTGGATGTATCAATAATACCAGAGCATATGAAAGAACTTCATTGTCACTAGAAACTGTCTAAAAAACTTGGAAAACTGTAGAATATTTTCCAGTAAGCCATATAGCATGCCTACTCTTTACCTTCTCTGCCGATTAATACCTGTCTTGGTTGTTTATTCATTATTACTTATCAGAGTTAAGAAATTCACTTTATCATGGCATATCAAAGGCTTGCTCTTCTTAATAGTAATTATTATTATTCTGTATACAAAATGGATTAAATTTAAACATATCCATCTAAACAATAGTCTAAACTTTTACCCATCTGCATAATATTCTTTTATGGACATCAACAATTGAGTTGACTTAGGGAAAAATATAAAATTGTCTGCTACTCATAATGTAAATTTTACTTTTGTAAACACAGGAAGAGTTTTAGAACATAATAAATTAATCCTAGATATTGAGACCTCTACAAAAATTAGACTGCATATAAACTTATTTTTTTCTGATTATTTAGTAGGGATACTCTTAAGTTTTTGTATTTACAGTACAGTCTATATTGTTATTTTCATTGTACAGGCAGGGAACATGAAATGCAAGGAGGTAAGATATTCTCTTCATGTTCACTTGGCAGAATTGAGATTATCTCCAAGAGTGTCTGGACCTCTCCAATAGGTCTTATGTAAGATATACAGAGAGAGACAAAAGAATCAAGAAAAAAACCTTAAAAGTACACGATGGTATCCAGAATAGTAAATCTATATGGAGATGTGATAGTACATGTGGAGAAATGGGAATGCTCTGGAGACATCTCTTGGCTCTATAAAGTGCTCTGTCCTAGAAAGATGCTTCTCCAGGAGAATGCTTAGAGAAACTGGCCCCAGTGAGGAACTTCTCTTGGCCATAAAAACAGAAACTACCTGACTTCCCAGGAGAATGAGGAGAGGATGAAAATCTGAGCAGAATGAATATGTCCTGATGCATTTGTTTTCTTCCCCATGAGAACTGATGAGCTTGCAAACCAGCAGAGAGGATGCCTTCTCTGTACTGGAGTTGCATCACATTTAGAATTAATAGTTCATGAGTGACTTTTCTGCACAAATCCTCCTCTGTGACTTGGCTAGTGCTATTCTTTTTTGTCAGGTATACATTCCCCTTTCACTACACATCTCTTCAAGACCTTTTTTTTTTTTGAGGTTTGTTATCTTTTCAGTATCAAAAAACCAATTAAAAACTCAAACAAAAACTATATGAGTGAATGGATGGGTGGATGGATAGATGGACAAATGAACAAATGGGCAGAATTTAGTGGCAAGAGGTTGAGATCTATAGAACTAGGCATCTCTGATTCTGTGGGCCTAGAGTATCACTCCAATAGTCTGTTTTTGTCTCTGCATCTCTGTTTTCTTTGACATTCAAGGTACGTCAAAGAAAGTACCTTGAAAGTACTTTCAAGGTACGTCAAACAGGTAACTGTTAGGTAACCTATGCTCATGCTATCCCGTAAAAGAAATATAGAAAAAGGTAAGAAAATCATGAGGGATGTAGCTCAGTGGTATCATGCTTACTTAACATGATAATACCCTAGGTTCAATTTCTATTATCACAAACAAAAACAAGCAGCAAAACAAAACAGAAGAACCATAGAACTAGGGCCTAGGCATGGGACCTTGGGATGACCACATAGGTACAAATCCTAGAATTCTTCAGAACTTCTGATTCACCCTATGGGTAGGGATAGAAGACTCAGGAGAACTGCAAAAGGGTCAACCAGAGACCTGGGACACATGAGCTCAAAGTCCACCCAGATGGCACTGCCAGTCAGACCCAGCGGGTCCCAGACACAAGAGGGATTTAAGGGACATATTTTGAAGTGCAGGGTCTTCTGAGGCATGTAGCTGGAGTCAGTGGACCTGAGTACTTCAAACTATTGGCTTTTTCCTCAATCAGTTTTCTCTGAGAGTTTATACCTTTGGCTTCTACATATCTTCCCAGTCTATCTAAAAGGGAAGAATCTCTCTTCCTCAGTCTTCGTCCTAAAAATTCTGGGGAACATCTTGTGTGTCTTAAGTCATGTGTTTACTTCTTAGAATAATCGAAGTAGTCAGAGGTAAGTTATTCTTTGGTCCAGCTTGGGTCCTTTCATGTACTTGTGGAGTGGCTGGGGAAAACAGTAAAAGGTTTACCATGAGATATGAGCAATTTCTAACAATGAATAAATGGACATTATCAGAAAAAGGATACAAATCAGAATCAGAGTCATAATGGCTCACATATTGAAAGCACTTCTTGTATACCATACTGCTCTCTATGAACTTAAGTATGGAATCATTACAATACTATTTCCTCTGTTTTATAGATTAGAAACCTGAGGCATGAGATGTGATATAACCTGCTCAAGGCTATATAGTTGACAAGTAAGAGATGACTAAGATCTGAACCCAGGTGGTCTGGCCTCTGATCCAGAGACTCACTTACTATTCTCCACTATTCCCTATAGATGGCCATCATACACTCCAAGCCCAGGCCCCAGCAGTCTAGAAATTCTTCCCCTTCTATCCTTGAACCAAGTGATTATTTTCCACTTCTTAAAACTCACAGTCACTGAATTCAACTCAATAATGTTACTAGTACTTTTCACTTTTTATTCTCCATTTTCTTCCTGCCCAATTAGTCTGAGTGTCCGAAGAGAGACCATGTTATATGGTTCTTTTGTGTCTCTGGGAGAATCTAGTACTTGACAAATGTCTAATTAACAAATCAATAGAATCTTGAGATACTGATGCCTTAGTCTTTAATCCATAGAAGATTGGCAAATTAAGTTTCACTACATATAACAGAAAAAAATCCAAGTAATAGTAGCTTAAATAAGATATATATATATTTTTTCTGTCACCTAAACACATGTGGAAGAAGTTAGTCTGAGGCTGAAATGGTAGTTCTATGTTGTCTTCAGGGACCCTGGCTCCTATCTGTGTTTTGCCAACGTTAGCACACAGGAACCACCCTCAAGGACATCTCCTGACCAAATACACCTGCAGTCCAGAAAGCAGTGAGTAGGACAGGCACTCTTCAATGGAAAAACTCCTTTGAAAGAGATTTCCTAAGAGTCTCCAAACATTGTTTAGCTCACATCTCATTGTATGAAATTTTTCACATGGCTATAGTTAGCTGCAGTGTGATTTAGCATGTTAATGTACCTACCAAAGCACCAAGGTTGTAGTGCTAGGTCAGAAGAGGGAAACAGGTAGTAGGCAAATTGTAAGCTTAGCCACAGAAAGGAATGAAAGTCTGTTGATTTCTCCTTAGCAGCATTTCATGTTTTTGTGGACAAATTTTCATTCACAATTCATGTAAGAAATTAAAATGTGCTCTAGTGGTTTACAAGAGAAGCCGAATACCTGGAGAGCAGTCTGGTCTCCTTTCTATAGAAATAGAATGTCAGAAAATATCCCTGAGTGCCACTGTAAATCACCAGCAGTGCCAAGGGGCTTTCCTGCACTAAAACAAACAAGCAAACAACCTTAAAATTAACCTTGATAAATGTATTTTGATAGTAAGAGAAATTAACATGTATAAAGCTCTTCTTTTTTGGAACTATTTTCTAAGGAGAGAAACATTTGATTAATCACTTAGTTTTTTATATATATTCAGATTTTAGTTGCTCTAGATAGCTTGTGAAGTCCCTTGTCTAACCATAGGGTCAATGCTAAATAAGTTCCAAAGGAGACTGCCTAGGTTAACAACCTTGGAGACCTCTAGTGGAAATACTTTCACATGTGTCAACATGCTTCTTTTATTGCCTTTCCATCATTAAATAAGGTACATCGGACTATTGAAATAAGAAACCCAACAATACTTAAAAGTGAGCGATTTAATTTCCCTCTCACATAACAATCTGACATGAGTGTCCTAAATTGTGGCAGCTCTGCACCACATAGATATTCAGAGACTCAGTCACAATTTCTGTAGTGGTTATCTTTCTAGCCAACTCAAGGCAGAACAAACAAAGGCCCAGGACTAGGGATTTCTTCTCATAACAGTGAAGATGAAATTGCACACATTCCTGTCCTCACATGATAGGCACTACACATGGTTGAAAGTGACAATTGGAAGTGTACTACAGCCTCTATCCGGGAAAAAGAAAAATTGAATTTTGGTCAACAGTTCCTGTATTTATCACACATTGATGGACAGTAGTTAGTCTCCCTTCTACTCTTTGCATCTCACAATCCAGTCTCCACCAAAGCAAAGAGGGCTTTTGAAAAGGTAAATTAGATCACACCACCCTTCTGATCCAAGCTGTCCGATGGCTGCTGCTAATGCTTGACTCAAGTCTAAACTTTTGCCTGTCAACCAGACATGACCTCTCTTGGGCCTAAGACTCTTCTACATCCTCTCCGTTCTTGCACCAGTTGCGTTTGGATACATCGGCTTTTTTATATTTCTTGAACTTGCCAAGCTCTTTTCTATTTCAAGGCATATGAGTTTGCAGTGCCATAGATATGGAACAGAGCAGCCAGGCACGGTGGTGCACACCTGTAATTCTAGCACTTTGGGAGGGTGAGACAGGAGAATTGCGAGTTCAAAGCCAGCCTCAGCAACTGTGAGGCACTAAGCAACTCAGTGAGACCCTGTCTCTAAATAAAAACACAAAATAAGGCTGGGGATGTGACTCAGTGGTTAAGTGCCCTGAGTTCAATCCTGGTATCCAAAAATAAAATAAAAAAGATATGGAAGGGAGCATCCTGAGATGCTCATACTCAGGATTCTTTTTCTGCATTCCACTCGCTCCTCAAATGTCATCTCTGTATAAAGATCTTCTCCATTTTCCCCTACTACTAGTTACTATCACAAGGCTTTGTCATCATAGTCTTCTTCAATAGTTAAGATTATCTGAAATAGCCTTCTTTTATGAGATTACTCATGTGCAGTAATTGCAGTGTTTACCGGCTCAGTGTTCAGCACTACTTGTTTGAATGAAAAATCACTGTGGTCAGAGTCTCCATATGACTGGCTCATTGCTTTACCCAAATCCACATTCCTTGCAGATCTGATAATTCAAGAATTCCATATTTCTATTAGTTTCATGTTTAGTGGCTTATTACTGTATTTAGAGTATAAGCTTTCCAAAGACAGGGGTGATGTTTTCTATTTTAATTGACTCTTTAAATTCCCACTAAGGCAAGCTTACAGAATGAAAGATAAAGAGGAAGAAATAAAATATTTTAAGTGAAAATAGACCAAAAAGGTATAACATTTCAGTCAGAAGTTTAAATTTTATATCATCTTCTGAGATTCTGAGAACAGGCTAGCCCATGTGATGCTAAAGTAAAAGAACTTTCAGAAATAATTAAGGGGACACTTTCTTTCAAATTCATACTTTCCCTTGGCTATGCTAACTATGTACAGAATACATGGAATGTCATAACCAAACTTTAATTGAATTCATAGATGAATTATTTTGATTTTCACTTTTTCAAGTTTGCTTTTGAAAAATCTATTCTTAAGTAGGTTTTTTATCTTTCATCCAATATCCCGTGGACATGTGAAGTAGTTTTCTGTTTTTTGAAAGCTCTGGATTTGGCCCCCTACACTCTCTTGCTATGCACCTGCTAAGTGCTTAGTAAGTGCTGGTTTTGTAAAATTATGGCTACTTGTCATGGTGGGTAGTGTTGGAGGGCTTCAACTATTGGAATTTCTTAGTAGAATGCCGGCTGATGCCATTACAAAAAGGTGTTTAATAAGAACTTTTCAACCAACTCAGTAATAGTAACAACTAACATTTATTGAATGAATTAAGTAGCAAGCTCTGAACTAATCTTTTGTATGTAACTTCACTATTTCAATTCTCTGCTTGGAGAGGAGGCAACCAAGGCTTAGAGACATTAATTAATTTGCAAAAGCTCATACAACTTATGAAAGGTGAAAACAGGAGCTAAACCCAACTTGATTCTGTTTTCTTAAGCAGTAATGCATTGCCTTGTGTTAGTGGTTATTCAAATGGATGTTGTTTAGTGATACATATCTTAGGAAACATTCTACTTGAAAATCATTGAGGTATCTTTCTTGGTTGACATTTATGATTCTAACCAGGTTTGAAATTCAGTCATTCAATCAGAAGTTTTGCCTCATGAATCCAAAGGGATGTAGCCAATATATCCTATCTTATACAAGCTTTGTGAATATCAGTACAATCTCAACTACTCTTTTAACATTTTCCTTTTTCTCAGAAGACATACCAGGACCCTCTCAGCCCAATCACTGTGTTACGATTTGGTGGAATCCACAGAGCAAGCCGGGCTAGGCTGTCAAGTGTAGAGACACTATCTGGCAGGTGGCATATAGAGACCTTAAAAGCCATGAGGCCACAAAAGGGTTCTGTGTGGTATGATACTGAATAGTGGGCCCAGCTTCTTCTTAGGAGAAAGGTTTCCTTTTTATGCTAAATTCTGATAAAAGTCTCAACATCCTTAGTCTCCATAAATCTCATTTTTCAAACTCTATCCAGTAAGGGTCCCCTAAGCATATTTAGTAGAGAATTCATTATAATAACCAAAGCTTAGAAGGCAATATTCATCAATATGGATGGAATAAGTTATATAAATTGTGGTACTAACCATATGGTGGCATCCACCATCTTCATAAAAACAATCAGAGTTGTACATTTATTGAATTGTAGCAATACCCAGGGCGTATAAAAAGTAATAAATGTAGATTACAATTAATATGCTAAGTATATCATTTAATACCACATAAAATCATATGTACATTCTCTGTAATGTTGGCACATGTAGATGTGAACAAAAATAGCTAGAATCCTATATGCCAAAATACCAATAGATAAGTTCTTTGAATGTTGGCCTTTTATATAATTTTTAAATTTTCTTCTTATACTTTTTACACTACTGAACAATTTTTATTAATGTAAGTAGTTCTAAAATTAAGAAGGAAAAGTCATGATATTAGTTTCACTTTGTAAAACAAAACATTAGATTCATTTCCTTCCTTGTCTATCAGTTACAATCCCATTTTATTTTTTGCTACTCCATAATGTATAATAACATCAAGTCCATGCACAGGAGGGAGCCCTTTGGAGACAAACCCTCCATCCTCTTTGCATAAGGTTTACGTTTACCCACATCCTTATTAATCTCTTACTTCTCTCCACTGTATTATCTCTATCTCTGAAATTTCTGTCCATATTTTAAGATCCATTCCAAGTTTCTCCCTGGATAACTCAGACTCTTGATATCCTGGATACCATCCCACTAGCAATGTTTTTATTCTGCCTCTTCAAGATTTCCTATCACAGGGTTGGATGCAAGATCTTTGTGCTCATTGTGCCCTACACAAAGGAAAGCAACTGAAAGAATGGGTGGCTAATAAAATCTGGGCTTCAGTCTGTTCAACCAGCTCAGCTCCCTGACTTCCTTTCTAAGCCAGACCCTCCTGATTTTAGCTATCTATGGTCCCAGTTGCAATGATTCGTTGTTAATGCTCATCTTTGCATTATCCACTAAGAAGAGGCAGCAGGTCTTCTTTTGATCACTATCCTAATCCCAGCTCCTAGTACAGTGCCTAGCACCTTCAAGTTACTAAACAAGTATTCTCTGAGTCAATTAATAAATGAGTGGAGTTCAACTGAATTGCCGCAAATCACACACAAACTCAAACCCAGCATGCTTTTGAAATAGGGCAACTTGAGTAGAAGCCAGAGGCAAATGGAAATAAGCAAAGATATGTGCAAGAATCACAAGGCTTTACTGCTTTTCTCATGTGCTCCTGGGATCTCCATCAGCTGCTGCCTGTGCGTCTCCTGTGGTTTCCCTTTGTAGTGAATTAAGAATGAATAACCCATGTTTGCAGCCCATGTGCCACAACTGCTGAAATGCTCCATCCTTGGCTCCTATCAGATCTTATTACATCAGAGCTGCACAAGTCACCCATTCTCTTCCCTTCCTATCCCTAGGCTTTTGATGGAAGGATATGCAGGAGGAATCATCTCAATAGAAGAGTCACTTTTTGTTTCTGTTTCTGTGCATTTAAAAAATTGATTTGCAAAATTATAATACACTTCTTGATATTGCAGCAATTTTCTCTCCCTACTGTGAAGGTGCTGATTAGATCAGCTGATGTGAGAAAGGCTGGATTCGGGCCACTTTAATCATTCTTTGGATGAACATTTTATTTCCTGATTTCTACTGTCATCTTTGTGAGTCAGTAACAGAAGAAATACTTCAACACCAAGAGCTCAGGTCTTGTTTCTCCTGTGCCAGGGCAAACATGGAAAAATCTATAAAATTGCTCTCAGAGGTTACTGAGAAATTAATCTGACTGCTTCTATCTTGAGACCAGCAGAAGAGGTTTTAGGCAGTAACTGAATGGAATGCCTTATAATAAAGAGGGGTGGGGAACCAATGTCAGTGGTTATCTGGCTTTTTCTTCAGCAGGACTTAGGTACCTAATGGGTAGAAAAAAGAGGCAAGAGGGAAAGACAGGACTATCATTTAATGTATACTGACCACATTCCACATCATGAGCATTGGGAAATTACTATCAAATAATCCCCACATAAGGAATGAGGTTAGTGTGATAATTTTCACTTAGGATTGAGCTCTAAGGTTCTTAGAAGCTCACATTTGCCCAAGGTAACCTTGTAGGTAAATAGCAGAGTCCAAATTCTTGTCCTTGTCTGAATCTGACCAAGGAGTGGTCACAAAGGCAAGGGAAGAAACCAGTGCCCTGCCCATTACTTCTAAGCTCCTCCTTCATGTAGTGAAAAAAACTAGGCTCTGCACAGACTGATCCTACAGAGCTCTGAGTGCATTATTCTGACCTTAGTATCAACAGCAGCTCACTGCTCTGGGACCTTGAAAATAAGATCAAGTTCCTTGTGATGTAAAAAAATAGTCTGGGCTGAAAGAAAGCTATAGGTAAGCCAGGTGAGACATAGACTGAGGAGGCAGCCCCTTTAGTCCTTCCACAGAAGAAACAATGCTCAGCTAATTCAATCTACCAAGAGGTCAGTTCAATGAAAATATCAAGAAAACCAGTAAAGCTTGTCTATTTATTTGAGGCAAAATAATGTATTGACATTTTTTCTTTCTATTACTTGTGTTATATTTTAGTTGCATTATTATAAATAATGCAACTAAATAATAATCTATTGCATTAAAACAGATTCTTCTGGCTCTCATTTATTTACTCAGTAAATATCTATTATGCACTATGGTTGCACTGGGTGCTAAGGCATCACAAACATGCTCCTTTCCCTCTTGGAACTTGCTCTCTTACTTGCTTTTCTCTGGCAAACTGTACTTTGAAAAAGACAGCTTTAAAATTTTAAAAATTTTGAAATTTTGAATTTTGAAAAACAGCATGCAATTCATTACCAAAAATATTTTGGACCCTGTGAAATAAATACGGTATAAGCAACTTTAACTTAATATGTGTTCCCATTTCGTACCCCTCCCTTTCTCTTCCATTGCCTTCTTTCTTTCCTCTATCTTTTGAATAAACCCATATTGGACATCAGAGAAAAGAGTGGTAGCCAAAGAAATGAAAGTTTTTCAGCTTTAATAAACTTACCAGAATTTCTCGGTTGGCATATTAGAAGGAAGTTCCTCTACTTACAGCTCAAGTAGAGAATTGCAATTTCTACATTAAAATGTGTTCTATTTTGAATTTTATAGCAGTGCTTCAGGATGGAGGGCTTCTGAGATGTCTGATTCTGATTTGGATTATGAAGTTAGTTTAAACAGTTTCACACCATACGAAGATCAAAAACCAGGGACTTGTCCACTCACAAGCTGGGTACCTTGTGAGTGGACACTAGGTAGTTGGAAAAGACTCTTGTCTCCCACCTCTGCTGGATTGGTTGTCTGTTCCAGGCTTCACCGCCCTCTGCCTAGCTTTTCCTGCCCTGGGATCTTCCATACACAATAAACCTCCTGGACCAGCTGTGTGGGAGTGGCCTGAAGCCATGTGTAAACACAACACCTTTGCCCTCTTGCTTTTCTAAAAATGGTGTCACCTGAATTCTGAAATTAACTGCTTTTTCTTTTCTTTTTTAAATATTTTTTAGTTGTAGGTGGACACAATATCTTTATTGACTTATTTTTATGTGGTGCTGAGGATCGAACCCAGTGCCTTACGCATGTGAGGCAAGTGCTCCACCACTGAGCCACAATCCCAGCCCTGCTTTTTATTTTCAAATGCCTTATTTTTGCTAGAAATTTTTAAGGAGTGACTCACCAAGACAGATTTGGCCAGTGAAACTTCTCCCCATGGGTTTTAAGGTAAAATTCCCCACATTTATTCTGAAAACAGTCAAAAAGGGTGAAGACTTTTCTGATAAAAAAAAATGAAAGACCCAAAAGATACAATGTATGGACAGGAAGACATCCATCATCTAGATAATATTTGCCTTTGCAATTCATGTTTTATGATTTCTGGAACTTCTCTATGAAATGATCATTTTTTGGCCTGAAAATTTAGGATGAATTCATCCTGACAATGACTATGTTATATGAATAAATCTGGAAGCTAGTAACAAAAGTCACCACTAAGTAAGGTATAAGAATTTTAAAGTCTAAATATCAAGAATTTTGAATATTCAGTGTGTTTTTCACTTTTGCAAATTCTTAGCATAACCTTTAATGGATACTCAGGCGAGTGTGCATAAATAACTCTTTTGTTTCTATTTAAGAATAGGAGAATAGGCTGGCATTTCAACCTATAGTCATTTTTTGCTAAATAAAAATTTGGTAAGAACCCCAAATCTAGTGCTTGGAATTTAAAACATCATCACTGAGAGATGGAGTCCCTACATAGATAGAGATGGATGATTTCAGCCCAGGACTGCCAGGTCAATCTTGCCCATGTTATAATGAGCTTCTTCGTAGAGAATTTGTTTCTCACATGCTTCCAAGTGAAGACACTTTGGTCAAATGCCCCTTTGTGGACAGCCAATTGGTCAGCTCCAAGCTGGGGGAAATCACTCCTGGATCCAATGTGGACAAACAACAGATGGAAATGACTTGACTGGCTGTGGTACAGAGGCTTGAGGCGCCAAATTTTCCTCTTTCATTTTAACTTGTGTGTCTTTTTTATACTTGGAAATAAGATTTTAAGGATGATTTTATAATTTAAGTATTTAATTTTTCCCAAAAAGCTTTTGGACAATTTATATTCTAAAATTGTGGCAGTCCCAAGTATTACACTATTCCCCTTGATGGTGTCTAGGAGAGAAGCCAGGGAAGGAAGAAATGAGTGATTTCCTTGGACACTCAGCACACATCCAATGAAGGAATCCTCTTGCTGTCTCTGTAAGTCAATTTGAACAGTAACATGTGGAAACCTATGTACACTGTGAAGCTTTGGATCTTTCCTAAACTTCCTCTGCAGCTCTAGGCCAGGATAGCAGAAGATGTGAAACTGTAGCTCTTTTCAATAAATTAGTTAGTGTTATTTTCATATTTAACCTTTGAAAACTATAGACAGTCCAATTCTTGATGATTTTACTACATTGGCTTTATGACCTAATCCTACCAGAGTTCTAGTCAACTATTTAATTCCGTTTAATTCAGCGAATGTTTCTTGAGTTTATTCTTCTCTTATGGAAAGCAAATTAATTAAGTATATTATTTACTTTATTTACACCTGGTTAACATAGCATTTGCTATATGCAAGAAATTTTTAAACATACTTTGCAAATATTACTCATTGAATTCATAAGAATTCCGTTAAGTAAGTACTATTAGTATTACTATAAGTAAGGCAACAAATGCACAGAAACATTAATCAATTTGCTCAAGTTTGCACAGCCAGCATGCGGCAAAGCTAGAATTCCAGTTCATATAGTGTAACTCTAGAGTTGACCCTTTTGTTTTAGATCACTGGAAAAATACCTTATCATCTTGGCATTAAACCTCCTTTGTGACATTTGCTTTCTTCTTTTTGTTCAAGAGCATTTATTTCCAAAGCACCCACAAGCTCATGGCCTCTGTTCCCAATAAACTGACTTGTGTTTTCTTTTATTATTTGAAATAATATTGACACACATTCATATTCAAGATTTGGAACCCCAGTTCTTTAACATAGAAACCCAAGTCCTACATACAAACCCACACATTTTTCCTTAAATTATTTGGCATATATACCTGTTTAATGGATCTTTGTAATTCTGTGGGACTGGGTCTCTCTCTCCCCCACCTCGTCTCCTTTCCCTCTCTTTCTTCCTCCCTCATGCACATTTCCATAGACTATCTTCAGATGCTAACCATGCCCTTTCTGCCTCTGATAGCAGTGTCATCTTAGTCCTCTTCCATCTCACTCTCAGCCCCATCCATTTCTTACTGTTGGAAGATCACTTGGTCTTTCTTCAGCAAGCCCCAATAGAATACAAGCAATGAGTCAAATGACTTCTCTGTGATCTAGGCTTCACTAGGTAATATTTCATTTTTGTTTTAGTGACTGACCATGTGCTTAACATAATAGGATGAGTAGTTTCCCTTTTGTAGGTCAGGCCCTTTCAGAGTTCAGGCTAGTTGGCACAGCCTGAGTAGTGAAGACATTGAGAGACCTTCTAAGAATAATTCAGCATTTCTCTAGGATAGGTGCCCTCTCTTCCAGTTCCTCTAAGTAAGCCTGAAGCCTTATCATTGGGGTCTCTGGAAACGACTGGAACTCATGGGGTCTTTTAAATATTTTATGAATAAAACTGACAGTTGTTTTATCCCATTCCATTTATCTTACTATGAAATCAATTTTTAAACTTTTTTATCATCATTTGTTTATTTGTTTGTAATAGCATATACAACTTCTATCAAGTATTTGCTTTATGTAGAAAAATGTCTTAAAATTTATGAGTTGGAATATGGAGGATAAGGGGATTAATTTAAAAGATTGAACATTTCTGCAAAAACAGATTAGACTAGGTTGGAGACATTGGAGCAAGACAAATTAGTTTACAGTGTTACCATAACACAATATCACAGAAATCCCAGCTTTCTCTTCTTATAAGAGCACCAGTCATATTGGATTAGGACCCATCCAAAAGACCTCATTTTAACTTAATTACCTCTTTCAAGGCCTTATTTTCAAATATAACCACATTCTGAGGAACTGGAGCTTAGGGGCTTCAACATATGAGGTCCAGGACGCATGATTTAGCACATAATGAACACCCAGGGATGGTGGTTTTAATACATGTATTTTTAAATAAATGTCTGAGCCAATGGAAAAGATGAATTCCTGTGTGCCAGAGGCAGAAAGCGATCTGAAAGCCTGAGAAACTGGCTTCCATTTAGGCCATGACACCTTGAGGTACAAAGTGTGAGCAGAAGGACAAAGCTTAGGTCTTCATGTCTTCACAAGGATGGAGGACAAGTCAGCTCCCACAGAAGGAGGAAAATAGGGACACAGATCCCTGACTAAAGATGGGGACCTTAAAGGACTGCTACCTTAAGAAAAGACGGACTAAATATATTCTTCATCTGGTTTGGAAAAGCAAGATGTTTGTTTGCATCTGGCTTTGAACAGACTTTTAAAAATCTTTTGCATGTGCCTTCAGTGTTGTTGAAGCTTAAATGTATTCTTTCTAAATGGGGCTTCAAACCCTAGGCTGGCAGATTAGCATAAATGTTCCCATGTGGATGACACTGCTAGGGCGAATGGATGAATAAATGCCAAACCATTTGGGAATGACACTTCAACAACCCAGACTACCTTAGGAAAGTGGGTCTAGATTCCCTTAGGAAAAACAATGCTTGCTTAAAATAACTTCCAAATAAAAAGTTTCAAAACACACATGCAGGGCTGGGGCTCATTGGTAGAGCGCTTGCCTCGCACATGTGAGGCATTGGATTTGATCCTCAGCACCACATAAAAATAAACATATAAAGAAGATGTTGTGCCCATTTGAAACTAAAAAAAAAATTATTTAAACAGGTATGGAAATGGTCTGTCATGATTATGAGACAGCAAGCACTTGTAAGTCTGACTGTAGGATTAACAACCACAAAATTTCAGTTAATAGACAAATAATCTGAAAGAGACATTCTCTCATAAACACACACACACTCTCTCATACACACACACTCACTCACACACATGACCACTGAGACATGTTTTATTTTGAGTCAGGATCTCCCTAAGTTGCTTAGGACCTCTCTAAGTTGCTGAGGCTGGCTTTGAACTTATGATCCTCCTGCCTTAGCCTCCCGAGCTACTAGGCTGGACCAAGTATCTTTAACACACACTTCATTAAAGAATATAGACACATGGCAAACATGGGAAAATGCTCCACATTACAGGGGGAATGTTATATAAAGCAACAATGAAAAGGCAACATTCATCTATTTTTTAAATATATTTTAGTTATATATGGACACAATATCTTTATTTTGTTTATTTGTTTTTATTTGGTGCTGAGGATCGAACCCAGTGCCTCACACATGCGAGGCAAGCACTCTGCCACCGAGCCACAACCTCAGTCCAATATTCACCTATTTTATATAGCCAAAAATCCAGAACATTGCTAGCACCAAGTGCTGGAAAGGTTGTGGAGAAAAAAGGATCCCTCATGAATTGTTGTTGGAAATTCAAAATAGTACAGCTGCCTTGGAAGACAATCCGGGACTTTCTTACAATGCTAAATATGGTCTTACTTTATGCTCCAGCAATCATATTCTTCAATATTTACCCAAAGAAATCGAAACCTTCTATATACACAAAACTTGCATGCAGGGTTATAACAGCTTTATCCATAATTATCCAAACTTGGAAGCAACTAAGATGTCCTTCACTAGTTGAATGGATAATTGTATTATGGTACATCCAGACAATGGAGTATTTTTCAGTGCTAAAAATAAATTAGCTATAGAATCACTAGAAGACATGAAGGATTCCTAGATGCATATAACTAAGTAAAAAAAGTCAGTTTGGAAAGGCTGCACTTTGAATGATTCTAACTGTATGATATTCTGCAAAAGTCAATATGAAAGAAAACAAAAATATCAATGATTGTTAGGGGTCAAGGGGAGGAAGAGATGGATGGAGAGAACAAAGAGGATTTTTATGGCAGTGAAATTGCTCTTTATAATCTTATAATGGTGGATACATGCCACTATGTATTTGTTCAAACCCATAGAGTGTGCAAAGCCAAGAGTGAACCCTAATGTGAACTATGGAAATTAGTGATAATGACATGTCCACTTAGGTTCTGAACTGTAACCAAACACTGCTCTTGGTGAGGATGTTGACAAGAAGTAAGTGATGTTTGTGTGGGGGCTGGGTGCATGTGGGAAATCTCTGTGACTTCTGTTCAATTCTACTGTGAGTCTAAAACTCTAAAATATAAAAGAAAAGATAGATTCAAAGAATTCTACTTTTATAATTTTTACCAGACCAATTCAAAAATTCCTCTCTTACAATATTTATGAGAGATGAAGCTGGGACATAAGGATGTGGAAAAGTTGAGAATAAAAGAATGGGAAAGTATAAGTGAGGACTAAAAAGAGAACATTACTGTGGTTATATTAACCATCACACAAATTTGATTGCAAGGCAGAAAATGCTACAAGGAGAGAAAGATGGTTATTATGCAATGGTTGAAACAACAATTCACCAAGAATTGTAACTACCCCAAAGCTGCATACACCCACCAAAATAGCTTCAAAATACGTAAAATGAAAACTTGTTGATTTCAATAACAAAATTTATAATTTTTAGTTAAGATAAATTTATATCATAATTCTCATATGCTAGATCATGCATTTAGAAAATTAGTAAGGCTAGGTATGGGTTGACACAACAATAAACATGCTTACTAGATAAAATGTAGAATATAGAACTCCTCTATTAGAACACTATTAAAGAATACTCATTTTTTTCTAAAACACTTGGAATATATTTATTAATTACATATAGGGTTACAGAGAAGACATCAATAAGTACCAAGGAGTAGACATAATAAATACATAATTCCTTATCTATAATGAAAAAAATTAAAATCATAAAGAAGAAAAGAAGAAAAATGGTAATTGTGTGAGGTGATGGATACACAATTATTAAAAAATGTCAAAACATCAAGTTGTATAACTTAAATGCATGCAATATTTACTTGTCAATAATACCTCAATAAAGATGGGAAGAAAATCAAAACCAAAGAAAAAAGGAAACAGAAACTGAGTAAATACAATCAGTCACATATCAAAATCTATTTCTTCCATTAAAATTGACTAATTTTTGGAAAAAGTGATTAGAAAAAAGGCAGTATGAAAGAATTATACAAATGAAAAGAAAGTCATAGCTACAGATGCAGTAGAATTTTGTGATACTTCTATGAACTATTTTATGCAATATATTTGAAAAAATATTTTAGAACAATAATATTGAAAATGACTCAATTAGAAATGGAAAACTCAAAAGGCTTACAATGATTAATCATATAAAACAAATCTTTCAAAATCTTTTCTAATGGACAAATATAAGCCCGGCACAGTGGCACACGCCTGGGAGGCTGAGACAGGATAATCGCGAGTTCAAAGCCAACCTCAGTAACGGTGAGGAGCTAAGCAACTCAGTGAGAACCTGTCTCTACATAAAACACAAAATAGGGCTGAGTATGTGGCTCAGTGGTTGAGTACCCCTGAGTTCAATCCTTGGTACCAAAAAAGCCAAATGAAAAACTAACTGAAACTGAAAAACTAACTGAAAAATACAGTATTTAGACCAGATTATGTAACAAGCATAATCTACCAAGCCATCAAAGAACACAAAATCTGTTCTCGGAGAAAAGGAAAGAGTTGAAATAACAAATCAAAAAATAAATAATAAATAAAATAATAAATAATAAATAAAAAGATAGTGAACCATGATCAAGTGGGTTTCATCCGGGTATGCAATTTTGGTTCAACATACAGAAATCAATACACGTAACCCATCACATCAATAGACTTAAAGATAAGAATCATATGATTTTATCAATTGATGCAGAGAAAGCATCTGACAAAATACAGCACTCTTTTATGTATAAAACACTAGAAAAATTAGGAATTGTAGGAATATACCTCAACTTTGTTTATGAATCATAGGAAGTGACCAAATATTTTGGGGTAATTTTCTCCACCCCCAAAACAATGGTAAACAATTTAATGCCACTATTGGAATAGCAGAAGGTAGTTTAGGAGTGAATGTGTTTTCAGTTGGTAGCCTAGGGTGGGAGGTGAGGGAGGCAGTGTGGCAGAAAGGAGAAAACAAGAACACAGACCTTATCTCCACTGTAGGAACTCTTTATCTACTTTAATTCATAAACTGGAGGATTTGCATATGAGGTATGTATTATTTGGCTTTATGTTTGGTTCAGTGTCTGGGATATTGTCAGTCACATATTAAATGTTAAGTAAAGTTTACTCAAAAAATTAATGTAATTCTTATGAGGTTTTTAATTTGTTTTAGTCTTAAGTTTCTAGGTTTGTAAAAGACCTTAAGTACTCTCTATTTCCTTTTCCTCGGCTTCTACATAGGGATGTACATGACCAGAATTCCTTGGAATTTTCCGCCCAAGTAATTCTAATGTCTGTACATGATGAACAGACCCTAAGATGTGGGCCTGTGTGTTATTCAAAGTATCTTGCCTTTGAAGCTTCCTGTTTTATCTTAAAAACAAAGACAGAAGCAATTCCTTAATGCATTTGTCGGGGGCGGGTAGTTTTAGATGAAAACAACCTCTTCTTTCAAATATCTAGTAAAATTGATATTCTAGAACTGTGCACAGTGCATCTTGCTTTGGCTTCTAGCACACTACCCTACCATGTGCCTATATTGCAGTCTGGAAAGACTCTCCTGCCATTCTTGACTTATGTTTCCCTACCTGTGAAGAGGCAGTTTCATTTGTTGTTGTATTATTTGATGGAGTTTAATTTCACACATTATCATATACCATTTGAATTCTGAGAAACAACACATAGATAATTCCATACTGTTAGGAAGTTGAGAGATGAAACAATATCTGGGGTATTTCTTTCCTTTGGCCCACAGATCTTCATTTCTAGAATCCTGCTCAGTCTGCTCAGTCAATGCGTCAGATCTGGCCTTGCTATAGGCAAGTTTCCCAGTCTGCCCTGCAGAGGCATCCACTGTTGACTTGTCCAAGTATCCCTGACTCCTTGTAAAAGTCTCATCTTCACAGGTCTGGGCCATGACCTGACAGCTTTGTGATGACAATATTCTCCTAATTGTCAGGGAAAAGGTCGATAAATGTATTTGCAACAATTAGCAGCTAATCAGAGAGTGAATAATATTAATTTGTTATTCTGTTCTAAGAAATTTGTCCTCCCTTGAGATTCTCTGGGGACTTCTCAGAGGCCTGATTCGCCCCCTCCTCTTGATTCCTCTGTCACTGGTTCCATGTTCTTGCCTTGCAGGGTAGAACAACAGGCAAGGGAGTGGCTTTTCACTGTCTGACCAAACAGTACCCTGATTCTCTTTCTTGGTCCTGAGTCAAATCTTGCCATCCGCTTCCAGCTTCTAGTTTGAAGAGTGGGAACAAAGAAGCTGATCCAGGCTCTTGATGGCATCGTCTATTTCCTTGCTTGAAATTGACCTGTTTAAGTTGTGTATGTCCTCTTGGTTCAGTTTGGGTAGGTCATATGCCTCTAGAAATTTGTCGGTGTCTTCAGGGTTTTCTATTTTACTGGAGTATAAATTTTCAAAATAGTTTCTAATTATCCTCTGTATTTCAGTAGTGTCTGTTGTGATGTTTCCTTTTTCATCACGAATTTTAGTAATTTGGGTTTTCTCCCTCCTCCTTTTCATTAGAGTGGCTAAGGGTTTGTCAATTTTGTTTATTTTTTCAAAGAACCAGCTTTTGTTTTGTCAATTTTTTGAATTGTTTCTTTTGTTTCAATTTCATTGATTTCAGCCCTGATTTTGATTATTTCCTGTCTTCTACTTCTTTGGGTGTAAATTTGTTCTTCCTTTTCTAAGGCTTTGAGACGAAGAGTCAATTCATTTATTTGTTGACTTTTACATTTTCTAATGAATGAGTTTAGTGCTATGAACTTTCCTCTTAGCACTGCCTTCATGGCATCCCAAAGATTTTGATATGTTGTATCAGAGTTTTCATTTGCCTCTAAGAATTTTTTTTATCTCATCCTTGATGTCTTCTGTAATCCATGCATCATTCAAAAAGCCCAGGTCCAGATGGATTCTCAGCTGAGTTCTACAAGACTTTCAAAGGAGAATTAATACCAATTCTCCTCAAACTATTTCATGAAATAGAAAAGGAGGGAACCCTTCCAAACTCATTCTATGAGGCAAGTATCACCCTGATTCCAAAACCAGACAGAGATACATCAAAGAAAGAAAACTTCAGACCAATATCCCTGATGAACATAGATGCAAAAATTCTCAATAAAATTCTGGCAAATCGCATACAAAAGCATATCAAAAAAATAGTACACCATGACCAAGTGGGGTTCATCCCAGGGATGCAAGGTTGGTTCAACATACGGAAATCAATCAATGTAATACTTTACATCAATAGACTTAAAGATAAGAATGATATGATTAAAGATAAGATAAGATATGATTTTATCAATTGATGCAGAGAAGGCATTTGATAAAATACAACACCCTTTCATGCTCAAAACACTAGAAAAACTTGGGATAGAAGGAACATAACTCAACTTTGTAAAAGCCATCTATGCTAAACCCAAGGCCAACATCATCCTAAATGGAGAAAAATTGGAAGCATTCCCTCTGAAAACAGGAACTAGACAGGGATGCCCTCTCTCACCTCTGCTATTCAACATAGTCCTTGAAACACTAGACAGACCAATTAGACAGATGAAAGAAATTAAAGGGATACTAATTGGAAAAGAAGAACTCAAACTATCATTATTTGCGGACAACATGATTCTATACTTAGAGGACCCAAGAAATTCAACCAGAAAACTTTTAGAAACTAATAAATGAATTCAGCAAAGTAGCAGGATATAAAATCAACACCCACAAATCAATTGCATTTCTATACATCAGTGATAAACCCTCTGAAAGAGAAATTAGGAAAACTATCCCATTCATAATAGCCTCAAAAAAAAAAAATACTTGAGAATCAATTTAACAAAAGAGGTGAAAGACCTCTATAAAGCAAACTACAAGACACTGAAGAAAGAAATTGAAGAAGACCTTAGAAGATGGAATAGTCTCCCATGCTCCTGGATAGGCAGAATCAATATTGTCAAAATGGCCATACTTCCCAAAGCGATATATAGATTCAATGCAATCCCAATTAAAATCCCAACGTCATTCCTTATAGAAATAGAAAAGGCAATCATGAAGTTCATTTGGAAGAATAAAAGACCCAGAATAGCCAAAGTGATCCTTAGCAAGAAGAGTGAAGCAGGAGGCATCACAATACCTGACCTCAGATTACACTACAAAGCCATAGTAACAAAAATGGCATGGTACTGGCACCAAAACAGACACGTAGACCAATGGTATAGAATAGAAGACACAGAGACGAACCCACTTACATACAGTTACCTTATACTAGATAAAGGAGCCAAACACATACACTGGAGAAAAGACAGCCTCTTCAACAAATGGTGCTGGGAAAACTGGAAATCCATATGCAGCAAATTGAAACTAAACCCCTATCTCTCACCATGCACAAAATTCAACTCAAAGTGGATCAAGGACCTGGGAGTCAGATCAGAGACCCAACGCCTAATAGAAGAAAAAATAGGCCCAAATCTTCACCATGTCAGATTAGGACCATACTTCCTTAACAAGACTCCTATAGCACAAGAAGTAAAATCAAGAATCAACAAATGGGATGGATTCAAACTAAAAAGCTTCTTCTCAGCAAAAGAAATAATCAATGAAGTGAACAGAGAGCCGACATCCTGGGAACAAATCTTTGCCACACACACATCTGATA
>PVHX01016301.1:0-44425 GCA_004024805.1 Geosciurus inauris
TGTATTATTTCATTGTGAAGGTGATTACATTAGACAGTAAGACTTTAAATAGGATATGCTCTTCTGATAATACTTTAAAATATTAATAATGTAGTTAACGACTAATCCTCGAGTCAACTAATGGTATTAAATGCTTTTGTTAAACCAGAGGATGAAGCTCCTTGGTTTGATTCTTATCTCTGGACCACAAAATTTCACAGAGCTCCACTTTTATAAAACGTGCATTCCAGCTTGTGAAGGAAGACATTGACAGAGTAGAAGAATAAACAATCTCTATAATGCCCCTGTTTTAATCATTCTGTTCATTATAAATCTTTTTTGTTTGGCCATTTTGCAATTAACACAAATACTAAATTAATTAGAATGATATTTTGTGTACTAAGCTTTTTAAAAGAGTCCTACCTTAAGGGGGAAGAAAAAAACAAAGGTCAAAAAGCTTTTAAATCAGAATTTCTGACACTCCAGTAATACATGTGGATCAATAAAATGAATTAACAAGAATATAACAATAAAAGTAATTTGAAGAAATGGCCATGTCAGAAAGTGAGTGTCTGAGCAAGTGAGGAAGAAGAGGCCTTTCCTCCACTTTCTCCTTAGGACCGTTCTGATGGTGGGAAGAAAGATTATTTTAACAACTTTGAATCAAATATGCAAGTTTTATTATTATGTAAATATATTTAATTTTTGAATTGAATGTATTTGTAGCTTAAAGTGACAGTAAACATGTGACTGTCAAAGAAGGTTCAGAAAAGCCAAATATTTGCCCAAATTATTAGCAAGACCTGGCCCTATGCTTGCAATATGTGGCTCTGAATACATGAGATTAAGTGCTGTAGTTTTCTGTGGCAATTCTGGCTTCTTTCACTCAGGATAACTGAATATTCAGACACACTGTTGAGGAATCAATGAATTGTCCCTTCTGACTCTTGAGCAACACTCCTCTGCTTAAACACATCGATCTGCTCACTCTTCTACTTAATGATGGACACTTGGGGTGCTTCCAGGCCAGGCTATCACAAATAAAGCAAATGAACATCTCTACCCAGTACAGCTGTGGACTCTGTTTCTTTTTCTTGTGATCAATCTCCAGAATTGGAATGGCTGGATCACAGGACAGGTGCATATTAAACTTTTTAAGAAACTGACAAAATATATTCAAAGTAGTTATTCTAAGATATATTTACACCAGAAGTGCATTAAAGTTCTATTTCTTCTAAGACTTAGACAACAATTGGCACTTTAGCATTTACATTTTAGCTGTCCTAGAGGTAGTAGTCTGTCGTCCTGGCTATAATTTGTATTTCCCTCACATGGAGCATTGGTAGTTTATTTCATGTGCTCTTTTGGCATTCATAGGACATTTCTGTCTGGTATCTGCTCAAACGCTTTGCCCGTTTTTTGTATTGATGTAATTTTCTCTTTATTGAATCTTGAACATGTATAATAAATTCTTCATACCAGTTCTTGGTCAGATATGTGTTTTGTAAACAATTTCTACTGCTCTAGGGTTTGTCTTTCTTCAATAAAAGTTTTCCAGATAGTAAAAACTCTTAAATTTTGAAGACATCTGACTTATATTTCTATATTTTAATGGAAAGTGTTTCTAGTGTCTCACCAAAAGTTTTCATCTATTTTAGAATGTTTGTAATTCTAGGATGTACATTTAGGTTTATAATTCATTTTGAATTACTTTTTACATATGGCATGAAGCATGGATCAAAGTCAAGTGTGTATGTGCACACCTGCATGTGTGTACATTTGTGTGTGTACACAGTACTTCCTATACCATGTAATGAGCAGACTTTCTCCACTGAATTGTCTTTGCCCTTTATACAAAGCAGTTTTCATATATGGTTGGATTTACTTCCAGATTTTATCATTTTTCATTAATTTGTGTGCTCAATTATTATAGCTGAATTACTGTAAGTTTAACAATAAAACTTGTAACCAAGGAGGGTTGGCAAAATACTCTGACATTATTCCAATATTCTTCTTTTCAGTGGTTTTTTTTTTTTTTTTTTTTTTTTTTTTTTTTTTTTTTTTTTTTTTTTTTTTTTTTGGCTACACTAGATACTTTGCATTTCCATGCAAATTTTAGAGCTGGTTTGGTGATTTCTCCAAAAAAAAAGAAGAAAGAAAGAGAGAGAGAAAGAGAGAGAGAGGGGGAAGAAGGAAGGAAGGAAAGAAGAAGGGAAGGAGGGAGGGAGGGGGAGGGAGGGAGGGAGGGAAGGAAGGAAGGAAGAAAGGAAGGAAGGAAGGAAGAAAAATACAACTCCTACTCTGGGATTTCAAAGGATCTATAGATCCATTTAAGGATCATTGGTGTTTTAACTATATTATATCTTCCACCTCATGAAGGAAATTTATGTATCTCTCTTCATTTTCATCTTCTCCAAACTTGCAGTTGTCATTGGGTAAGTTTTGTACACATTTGGTCATACTTATGCTTAAATATTGCATAATTTAATGCTAATTTAAAAGGCCCTAGTTTTTGTATTTCCATTTCCAATATATGAAAAAAAAATTTTTATTTACTACTCTGTATTCTGAAATTTGCCAAGCTTGTGTGCTAATTTTAATAACTTTTTGTGGTTTCCTCAAGTTACTGTTTTTAGAGAAAAATACTGAGTACATAAAGCAATATCATTACTTCTTCCTAAGCAGAAGAATTTCTTATTATTTTTTTCTTTTTTGGTTCTGCCTAATAATTTCCAGTAAATCAAAGTCAGCCTTTTGTTTTCCCTAATATTAAGGAGAGAATGTACATTTGTACCTATGTTAGCTGTAAGTTTTACATAGATGCTTGTTATCAGGTAGAGGAAGTTGCTTTATATTTCTAGTTTAGTGTGCATTTTTATAAGAAATGCATAGTGGGCTTTTACTCCTTTTATGTATGACTTGATCATAAGACCTTTATTTTTAAATTTGTTAGAGTGGTAGATTCAGTGGTAAAAAGAGTGGGACTTAAATTTTCCTTACAGGAAATTTTGTTTTGTTTTGGTACTGGAAATTGAACACAGAAGCATTTGGCCACTAAGCTATATTTCCAGTTCTTTAATTAAATATTTTAATTTTGAGGTAAGGTCTTGCTATGCTGCCCAGACTACCCTTGAACTTGTGATTATTCTCTCAGCCTCCTGAGTAGCTGGAATTACAGATATGGACCACCATGCACAGCTTAAAGGATATTAAAGTACAAATGAAATTACTTTCATAGAAAGAAATTCTTAAATATATTTTTATTTCTTTTTTCTTGATTGAGCTCTTATAGTTTGTATCTTTCCAAATATATGTGTATTTCTTCTATGTTGCTCATTTAATAGGTATAAAATTATTCATGTTTCCTTATTCTACATTGAATACTTGTTGAGTTTGTTATAATGCCGTTTCTCTTATGCCTGAAGCTGGCAATTGGTGTCTTCTCTTTTTGCTTCTGATCCGTCTGGCTATAGGTTTTCCAGTTTCATTGATCTCAAAGAATTGGCTTTTAGTCTCATTGCTTTTTCTGTATTGTTTTTGTTTCTGTTTTATTGTTTTCTTCTCTAGGTTTTTAATTTTCTATAGAATCTATATTTTTTCTTTTTCTTGTTATTTAATGTTGAAAGCAAGATCATTTATTTGAGATTCTCATATAGATGGTTAGTTCTATAAATTTCTATGTACTGCTTTAGTAGCATTCCACCAATTTTAACATGTTGTGTTTTATTTTCACTCAATTTAAATTGTTTTAATTTCCTTTTTGATTTTTTCTTTGATTCATGGATTATATAGAAGTGTTATAACTAGTTTCCAAAGATTTGGGGATTATTCCAAAGATCTTTTTTAAATTATGAGTTTTTACTTTACTGCTATGGTCAGGAAACACACTTTGTTTGACCTGAACTCTGAAATTTATTGTGACTTATTTATGGTAAGCTTTGCTTACAAGAAAATTTGAATTTTCCTTTGTTGGGTGCTAGATATTTTTATATTCTTACACATATCCTTGAACTTTGCTCTAGAATACAACTTGATCCTTTTCAATCTAGCTTGTCAGTTTTATTAGACTCTACCAGAGCAATCTTAGTCTAGTTATTCCCTATTAGTTAGTCTAGAAAGTTCTGCATACTATACTCAGTGCCCCCTCAATTACATTGTTCTCCAGGCAGCTGGAGGAGAAGACTCTATTCCCAGCCCTGAGTGACCACCAGGCTTCTTCTCACTCTTCCCTCCTAATGGTTCTTCTCCAGCCTTCAGCAGTTGTCTCCCCCAATACTCAGCTGCATACTTTTGGGAACCTCTTTGGAGATCTCCAAAGTTCCCTTTCTATGCAGCTCTCCTCACTTTGGTCTTAGCTGTGGATATGGCTCATTGGCAAAGCATCTATGTGAGCCCTGGTAAAATTATCTCAGTCTCCCTGGGTTCTCATCTCCATTTTCTCTACTTAAAAGAGTTTAAAAAGACCAACTGTACTTGGCTCTTCCTGCCCCATGGCTTAGAAACAAATTCAAAGTTCTGGAAACAAATTCAGAGTGGTAATCTGGGGTAAGTGCAGCCCCCTCCATCCTACTAACTGTTGACCAGTTCACATGGATCACAGACTGTGGCTTCCTAATACTGAGTATCCTGAAAACCACTATTTAAAATATTCTGTATTTTTATATTTGTATATTTTTATATTGTTTCAGGGAGAAGCATAAATTTAGTGCCTGTCAAACATTTTGACCTGTGTTGAATGTCCCTTATTCCATCACCATCATTTCAAACACGACTTTTGTAGTGGGTTTTTTTTTTTTTTTTTTGGTACTAGGGATTGAACTCAGGGGCACTCAACCACTGAGCCACATCCCCAGCCCTATTTTTTTGTTTTATGTAGAGACAGGGTCTCACTGAGTTGCTTAGCACCTCGCCATTGCTGAGGCTGGCTTTGAACTCGCGATTCTCCTGTCTCAGCCTCCCTAAGTGCTGGGATTACAGGCCTGAGCCACCGCGCCCGGCTATGACTTTGTAGTTTAATACTTCTCAATCTACAACATGTCATATATTTACAATTGCTCAATTAATCTCATATTATCCATATGATTCTGGAAATATTCTGATACATCAAAGCCTTGCATTCTATATTCCAACTATTGATTCCTTTTCCCTATATTCCATGATAAATTAAAGATATTTTTGAAAACTGGCAATATACATTTTGTATGAAATTACACATTAGAAAGAGTATAACCTAGAAAGAAAACCTTTTGCCTTTAGATTGCAAATATGTGAATGGTACCAAAAGATGCTGCTGACAGTTGAAAATTGACAGACGACTTTTGTAAAGAAATTGATGAACCAGATGGAATTTGTTTTATATGAGACTGATATTCTCTAATATCCATGCATTGAGCTAAGATGCCAACTTTTTCTTCACCTTTTGTAATATCATGAATCTTTTCAGCATATCTATAACTGTGAAACATCAAATTTCAAAAGCAGTACCCTAAAACCATGCATATTATATTACTTATTCAAATTTTAGAAAAGCTTTTTTTTTTTCTTTCATCATAGTTACAGAATAAGAGACATGAACTCAGGTTAAGTTATCATGTTTCTAATGTTTGCACTTGTTCATTAATATATCTTAAACATTTAACTGCACATACTCATCGTATGTTCTTCAAATGAAGTTTCACCTTCATCTGCTTCAAATCTTTGCAAGATTTTATACTTTTATTTTTACAACTGAATAATCATAGCTCTGTTCTCACACTTCCTATAATTTACCAGTATTGAAATGATAAAAAAGAACAAAGAAGGCAGGAAGGAGGGAGAAGAGAAGATGGGCAGGACAGTGGGTGGGGATGACACTAGAGAGCTACAAAGTTACAACCAAGATGAAAAGAATAGCCAGGCTCTATTATCCTCTATATGGTATGTCTATCTTCTCCAAGGTAGCCAAGCTGTTCTTTCCACCTCTGTAATTCTATCATTTAATCTCTTGGATAATTAAGTGACTTGATATGAGTATAATACTTATTTAGTTACTGAGAGTAGAATCTGTAGATTTTTCCACCTTCACGATGGATGAAACTTTTTTTTAAATGTATCAAATGAGATCTGTCATTATCTCAGAGAAGCAATTTTGCTTTCTCACTGTTCAGTGCTAATACTGTGAATGTATTCTACTGGAGCTGAGAATTTTCCTAGACTAGCATTCTTTAATTCATCTTACAGATTAGTTAAAATAATAAGTCGGTGGCCTGAAAAAAATGAAATTTAACTCACAAAAAATGTATATTGTTCCTGTTTCCCAATTTATAATCTCTTTTCTCTTAGCTATCTGAATTTTATTTTGCACATTGTCTCTTTCACTTAGTACAAACAATATGGTATTTGCTTTTACAAAAGTCTATTTAATATGACTCCAAATGTATTTCTTTAGCTTTTTTCTTTCTATAAAATGTAGATAATAGTGCTTATTTATGGTGCTATTGTGAAAATGTGTAAAGTATCTGCAAGATAGTGATGTTAAATACATGCTAAGTACTTTTTTGTCCTATTATTATCTCTCATACTTCCTAACAAAACTCTTCTTTAAATATTAGCCAAAATGGTATTCCAAGAACATTGTTCCTGCTTCTACAATTAGTCCAGTTTTAATGGACCTCCCACCTAGAAAGACTTCCACTAAGCTTACCTCTACTTCTGAACCACATTTGACATGACTGTGCTCCTGTTAAGTCTTCTCTACTCATCTAGATTTTCCACTCCTTCTAACTTCATTTAGGGATCACTCCTGAGCCTGTGTTTGGCACCTAGCCTTCTCTGTTTCCTACTTAGTTCCATTACAGAGTGCATTACATGTGTTTAGTGTCTTATTTTTCCAACAGGACTATTTAAAAGCAGGGATTCCTTTATATTCCCCACATCCAGAACTCATTTGCTTCTAGCTTTTTAGTTATTTAGTAAATATAAACACTTCCATAACAATGCATTTAGACTGCCACTATTATTTAGGAATAACCTAATGATAAACAGGAGGGAGGACTGATTTTACATATCAGTTTCAAGTTTTAGGCATATCCTTTTGTACTTATTTTTAAGTATATTTCAACTGGTGAATTATAATTATATATAATAGCAGGCTTCATTGTGATATATTTATACCTGCACATAGCATAATTTGATCTATTTCAAGTTTGCTTTCCAATGGCAGAAGCTTCTAATCTGTTCCTTCTGCCCTAGTTAATATTCTGTGTGTTGTACTACAAGTACTTTTTTTTAAATAGCTATTCTTTTTTTTTATTTAATAGTTGTAGATGGATGGCATGCCTTCATGTTATTTGTTTATTTTTATGCAATTATGAGGAGCAAACGCAGTGCCTCACACATGCTAGGCAAGTGCTCTGCCACTGAGCTACAGCCCCAGCCTGCTACAAGTTCTTTTCTTTTTTAAAATCTATAATTATTTTTCCTGCTCTCATACCTTATCCTTTACTCCTTCCCAAATGCAATCCATAATTAGAGTCACCTGAAAGGGGGTGACAGTAGTAGTAGCTAATGTTAAAAAGGGCAAGCAGCAGCCAACAGCATGATGATTTTTTGATCTATCCAATCATAAACAACTCTTAAATTTCACTATGTACCAGTCTCTATTATGCTTTTAAATTGAATGAAACATAATATTAGGTAATTGTTTAAAATAGCTTATTAAAGAGGGGAAAAAGCCTCTGAGTATGAAATAAATAAAATAAATTATAAATGAGTACAGGCATCAGGTTTTCCCTAGTTATTGGTAGTTTGGTTTTTGGTGTTAAGTGGTACAAATGTATTAGATTTGAATTCAGAGTGCCAAAGCATATATTTGGTACTTGTTTTTTTGATGTTAAATCAACTGACAATCCAGGACACTTTGGATCTTGAGATGTAGTCCTAACTTTCCAATTTCTTAAGTTTTGTCTATAACATGCATATAAACACAAAACAAAAAACGCTCCTCTCCCCAAAACATACTTATTCTTAAGTTTTGTCTGTAACATGCATATAAACACAAAACAAAAAACCCTCCTCTCTCCAAAATATACTTATTCATTGACTATTAAAATGCACAAACCACTTAGTACTCTCTACTGATGAATACATCCGTTGTTTGTTTTCAGTCACTGAATGTTTACCAGTATTCTTCTGCCCTTTCATTTTCTTTTACCTAGTTCTTTCTGATACACTACCAGACCCATTAATATTGCTATCATTTTGGTTCAACACAATAACTACCAGTACTCTCAAAACCTAATATTAACAAACAGTTGTAGTACCTCTGTCATTTTAGTTTTATTAAAATATGTAGTTTTAATAACCTTTCCATGAAAATTGAAAATTTTCAAAAATAATTTCTTGATTACAATTGTTAATTGAACTATTAATCTTTATTTTTAGTCTTTATCGATGAGTTTTATACTATGCTTGAAATATAGTGTTTTAAAAAGATGATAAATAGGCAAAAGAACTAAATAAATAGTTCTCAAAGGAAGAAATATAACTGGCCAAAAAATATATGAAAAAAAGTTTTAACATCTCTAACAATCAGGAAAATGCAAATCAAAACCGTATTAAGTTTCATCTCACTCCAGTCAGAATGACAATTACCAAGAATACAAATAATATTAAGTGTTGGTGAGCATTTGGGAAAAAGGTACACTCATACATTGTTGGTGGGACTGCAAATTAATGCAACCAGTCTGGGAAGCAGTATAGAGATTTCTCAAAAAACTAGGAATAGAACCACCATATGGTACAGCCATTCCACTCTCCAGTATATATCCAAAATATCTAAAATCAGCATATTATACTGACACAACCCTGTAAATGTTTATAGCAGAATAACTCACAATTGCCAAACTATGGCACCAAATAAGCTGCCCTTCAACAGATGTATGAAGAAAATGCAGTATATATACACAATAGAGTATTACTCAGTCATAAAGGAAAATGGAGTTTTAGCATTTGCTGGTAGATGGATGGAAATGGAGATTATCCTGCTCAGTGAAATAAGCCAGACTCAGAAATCAAAAGGTTGAATGTTTTCTCTGATATGTGGAAGCTAGTCCAAATTAAGGAGGATAACAAAGAGAAAGAAAGAGAAAGGGAAATGGGGAGGCGGGTGTCAGGTGTCATCAATAAAGAAGAAAGACTGGTGAGCTAGATGAAGGGGACTGGGGGGAGGGAGAATAGATGGGATAAAGGAAGAACAGGGGAATGAATCTAACCTAACTTTCCTATGTACATACATGAATATACCACAGTGAATCTCACCATCATGTATATCCACAAGACACTAGCCAAAATGAAAAACAAAAATTAAAAGTAAACAATGGGAAGATGAGTAGAGGAACTGGAAAAAGCAGGAGAAGGAGAAAGGGAAAGGGGAAATAATGAAGACTGAATTTGAGCAGATTATATTCCATGCCTTTTAAATTTTGTCAAAATAAATCCTGTTGTTATTTATAACCCCAAAGAAACAATAAAAATGAAAACAAAACCAAAAACCATCCAAACAAAAAAGACATAGTTATGATCCATTTGATGAGTTGATGTGCAGAATTCTTTTTCCATTCCTTGTATTAATTTCTATGTTTTATCATTGTATTTTTAAGTGATTTTTTACATGAAGTTGTCATGCGTAGTATGTGTGTGTGTGTAAAATAAGGTAAGATTTTTTGTGATGAAAACACTTACATGAATTAAAATTTTTACATTATTATACTTTCCAAAATCCTGTCCATTGTCATTACAAACCCACTTAGACATACAAATGAAGAACAATCAGACTGTATTTACCTCCATGAATTAAAAATGCTTCACATCCTTATTCTACAAAGTCAGTTTTCTGAGAGAATATATAAATATCTTTATATACAATAGAGAATACTCAAAAAGAAGACTTTTTTGCAAGGATTGTGTGCTGGAATCTGAGCTGAGGGAGAGCACCTGGATCCATGGTCAAGGTTGGGACCCATGATGCATTGAGCACCCAGAAACTGTGAAGTGCGTCTGTACTTTGGGTGACAAGGCGTGAGTTGTGACTATGAGGCAAGAGACCTGTAATTGTGCTTCTGAAGCACAGGACATGATGTTGGCGTGAGCAGGAGACACTCCAACAAGGACCTCATCATCAGTTGAAAGTGTATATTGTCCCTGATGGACCCGTCTCGTCTACTGACAGCACAGGGCGTCCAGAGAGTAAAAAGCAACTGCACACAAGTGAGCCCACGTCCACTTTCCTGCTTCTTGGTATGTAGAACAAAAATGACAGCTTTTAGAATAAATGTAGCCTGAAGTTTTCAGACAATTGCATACTGGAATGCAGGGACTGGGTGCATATAAATAGGTCAGATACAATCCTGAATTGTTAAAAAATATACCAGAGGTGGAACTATATGTGTGATTTGACATTGCAGAATAGGCCATATTGAATAATCGTGTCTGGGTATGCAAGGACAAGTGCCCAGCCATGTCGTTAGGACAGGTTTGTTTCTCCTGTCACCCAGATTGCCCCTCCACTTAATGAAGACATCCTTATCCCCCTGGAACCAGACCATACTGCTTATTCCATTATTATTGTGTTATTGTATAGCTTAAGTTTCTCTTTAGACATCTGCCCATCCCCTTGTTATATCACAAATTCAAAGTCAATGTTGAGATGAATATGTATTTTTCAAGTTCATACCACCACTTTACCTGTATATATGAACAGAAGATAGAGCAAGAACCTGACAGAATGTTAAGGTAGCATAGTATGGTGGCCACAGGGTGAAAAAGAACTGAACTAAAATGGTGACGGCTTCACTGATTGGAACAAAGTATTCAATCTTTCCTTTCCAATTTTCCTCATCCGAAAAATAGAAATACCTGTATCTCCCTCACAGGGAGTTTAAAGGCTTAAGCTATGAAGCTACTTAATACTTGGCAAATTGGACTCAACACAATTAAGCATATGTGGTAATGAAAGTGTTATTTGATATATTTATATATGATATCATATATTGAACATTTTTAATTGTTTTAATCAGCCTTATTAATTTAAAGAAATGTGACTAGGTTGGGGCTACTAAAAGGGAATAGTTTAGAATAGCATTTGTCCAGACAGTTTTACCTCATGATATCTCTGACTTTATATTTTTCTTACCATCTCCTTAACAACATCCCTAGTCTAAGTGCCACCACGTATAACTCAGCCCAGTGCTACTGCTTTAGACTCTAACCATCCCATTTGCCATGACCTCCCCTCTCACATAAGGCAGTTTCCATTTGCATCTCTAGGTCTATCCTCTATGGTTCTCCATCCTGCTCTGGGTATCAGGAGGCTCACTTCCATGGACAGCATTCACAAGCTCTGGCTTCCACTGGCCAAACCCAGTGGAACTCACCTGCAGGAGATGTGATGTGGGATTTTAGTCACCCTTTCCCTTCTTAGTGAGGTGTGGTTTGACAATATGTTCACAGCTTCTATTAACAGGAGGATTCTTCTGTAAGGTAGCTCTCTTTTGGTTCCTACAAGCTCTTTCCATGCCCTTCCAGGCTGTGGCTAGACAAGGATGTTTTAGCAACCCTTGCTGATTTCCTCTAACCCTGACCTTGCCTTTGTAGAAATTCACTGTATTAACTTCTCTGCAATTTGCACTCTGAGTGTGTCATCTATTTTCTGCTGTTTTCTGATTGCTGTCCCTACCTCCCCTCCACACCTGCTTATCACAACACATCATTTACAATTGGAATTATATCCTGACACTTTCCTCTACAGAACATGGTTTAAAGGGATGTATCTTGCTGAACCTTCTTTTCTCCAGTGCTATGGTGCATTATACTGGCCTTGTTTCAGCTTTTAATATGCTTGAAGGTTTCTGCTTTAGGGTATATGCAGATGCTCTGCCATGCACAAAAACACGTATCTTCTCTACCCACATTAGGGAAACAGGAAGTATTTGTAAAATTACTTAATGAACCTTTTATCATTGATATGGTTATATTTTATTTTTTAATCACTAGTCTATTGGGAAATTGTTAATGAACTGGTATCTAAAATCACTTTTCAGCATTTTAATCTATTGCATGCTAATTTTATATATATACATGTGTGTGTGTGTGTGTGTGTGTGTGTGTGTGTGTATATATATATATATATATTTGGATAATGACAGTAGATCATTATTCCCACTCAAATGTTAAACTTATTTGGAAAGAGTGTAGATGTTTAAATGGAGCATATCAAAACAGCTTTATTCTGATTTAGATATTGTTCCTTTGGTTCACACAGTACATTTTGTGATACTTTCCAGTGGGGTTTTGAATTGCCATGGCTTCTTCCAGAAAGATACCAGCCTAGTGGGGGCCAGGGCATGCTTTGAATGTGATTGTACCCTCCAAAACTATGTTAAATTTGATTCTCAGTGTAATGGTGTTGGGGGTGTTAGGAGGTGGAAATTTTCTAGGTGATTAGATCATGAACAGGAATTGATGCCTTTCTCAAGGACTGAGTTAACTCTCATGGGACAGGGTTAGTCACCAAAAGAGGGTTGTTACAAACCGGGTGCAGTGGCATACACCTGTAACCCCAGCACTTTGGGAGGCTGAGACAGGAGGATTGCAAGTTCAAAGCCAGCCTCAGCAACAACAAGGCGCTAAGCAACTCAGTGAGACCCTGTCTCTACATAAAACACAAAACAGGACTGGGGATGTGGCTCAGTCGTCAAGTATCCCTGAGTTTAATCCCTGGTACTAAAAAACAAAACAAAAGCCAAAAAAAAAAGAGGGTTGTTACAAAATCAAGCTTATTTTCCTTAGCTTGCTCTCTGAGTTTCTCTTCTGCGTGTATCTATCCACTTGCTTCTGTTTTTCCACCATGTTATGACACAATACAAGGCCCTAGACAGATGTGGTTCCCTGATCTTGGACTTCAAGGCTCCAGAACAGTAAGCTGAGTAAATCTCCTCTCTTCTTAAACTAATCTGTCTCAGGTACTCTGTTAAATAGCAAAAGAAAACAGACCAAGATAGGCTGCGATTATTTGAGTGAACTTCTGTCCAGACAATATGGTAAGAGATATTTATTGGATACTTTCTCTGAATATTTTTTGTCATTCCCTTTTCTCAATATTTGTATTTTGAAATTTTCCATTTCTTGGCCCAAATCCTTACATGTCAATGATAAAATTTACCTGGGCTTCATCTTGATCATTCTTAGATTGATTAGCTGTCATTATTAAAAAATGAAACAATAAATTACTTTTGGTTTGCCTCAGACTCTTACCTTTTATTTTATTGGGTTTCTGTAATTATTTTTAATAGGTTGATTTAATATAAACTTTCTATTTTCCATTTAAGTGTAAAATATATTTATTATTTAAAACATTAAAACACAGCAAGGCATAAATTAAAGCAAATCACTTATGCTGCAAATAATACTTGGGTACACACTTACTCTGTCAGTCCCTTTCCTGTGAATATTTTATATATAATTAAGATAATGCAATAGATGCAAAACTTTATTTTCCGGGCTGGCTGGGATTGTAGCTCAGCGGTAGAGTGCTTGCCTCGCATGCGTGAGGCCCTGGGTTCGATCCTCAGCACCACATACAAAGCAATAAAATAAAGACATTGTATCCATCTACAACTAAAAAAAAAATTTAAAAAAAAACTTTATTTTCCAACTCTTAAAATAATATATTTTTTATCCTTGTAAAAGTAATGTATGTCTTAGACTCTATCAGAGGTATCTAAACTTTATACAATTTTATTTTTAAAGAATCAGTTTTCGCAGCCAAATAACTGCATTCTAGATGTTTGTATTCACTAATTTAGAATAATGGAGACTTTATCAAGAAGAAACTGACATTTATCTTTATGTAATATTTAAATAATGGGTATTCTAAACAAATTAAGTACATGAAGATGAAGGACATTCCACTTAAAAGGAAAATATAATCTCACAAAAGATAAAAAAAATGCTGCAAATTTTCACAAAATTTTATTTTTTATTGAAAAATATTCCATTACTCCAATTTCACTAAAAAAATTAAAAAGTTAGTAAACTTTACAAAATAATTTTTTAATGCAAAAAACTAAATTCCTGCCCTCAGCAAGCATGCAATGTAGTGTTGAACCCTAAGGAAATATCTAACTTTAACACAGGGAAGTAGCTCAAACAGAAGGAAAAGAGAATGTGTGTGTGTGTGTGTGTGTGTGAGAGAGAGAGAGATACTTCGAATAAATTGACTTCAAATATTTGAAAATCAAATGGGTTTGGATCATACTCACAGTTTTGACACTTTCAGATGTGGTATGTAGACTCTCAGTGCTTCAGTTTTCACCTAAGAAAGAAAATCTCAAGGTCATAGTCAGACATAAAATATCATATCTAGGCAATGCCTAGCATATTAGAAATCCTAGGTACACAGTAACTATTACTTATTTTTATTATAGAACTAGTGCCTTGAGAAAAATTAGAGCGAATATTTAGGAGGTTATTATTATGATAATTCTAGTAAACATTAATGAGACCATGAATTAGCATAGTGGTTAGGTAAACAGAAAGGCAAACAAACAGACATTGGAAAGAATTCCATAGAAGCACACATAAGAATTTATAACATAGAAAATGAAGATGCACAAAGAATTCAAAATTAGTATTATTTTTGTTTCCAGTGCTGAGGTACAAAAAGTGCTCTACCACTGAGCCACATCCCTAGTCCTAGAGTTAAGGTTTTAACCTGTGTGATTGAGAGAAAACAAAGTGTGGAATCCAACCCAATAAACTGAGTAAGAATCTATTGATTTAGGACTCCAGCATCAGCACTATTTGAAAGTTCTTCAGATTACCCCAATATATCACAAGAATTGAGAATTATGAGTTTTTTTTATATACATATGTCTGAATATACCTAAAAACCTTTAAAAATCACTTTACGTTTTTGTAACATTTTAAACAATAGTAACATTACTTATAAAACAGAAAAATGAAAGCTCTAGAATTGATTGCCAGGTTTCTATTTTCTTAAATCTTAGGCATAAGTGGATGACGTGGTTAGAAAGGTGTCCCAACAAGCACTTTCTGTTGACAAAGCAAAGACTCCCTGGACAAGGCTCCATGGGGAGAGCTCCAGACAGGTATGATACTGCTTTGCATAAGAATATATCAATTCGGAATCTCTGAGAAACAGCTCTTTTGAGCAAACTAGAGCCTGGAGACTAGAAGGAATAGGAGAGAGACCAGTGAGGAACACAACATTTTCAAATTCTAAAAGAAAATGATGTTGAAACATAAACTCTATATCCTACGAAAATATTCTTCAGAAATGAAGGGGAAATAAAGACATTCTTAGGTGAAATAAAATGAAGATATTTTACTGCTAACAAACCTGTTCTTAAAGTGGCTAAAGCAAGGTCTCTAAACATGAAAATATAATACAAGAAGTCTTGGAACTTCAGAAAGGAAAGAACATGGGTATAAACAGGGTACATATAAAAAATTCATATCCTTGACTTTCTTGAATCAAATCTGGTGGGTGAAACAAATATCATAACACCATGTGATGAGTTAACCAATGTATGTAAAGGAATTTGTAAGACAATTATAATTAAGAAGTGAGGCAAGAGAATTTAAATGAAGCAGAGTTTCTACATTTCCCTCAAAGCCATAAATGTTAATTCTATAAGTGCTGGTCAGTTTTGTGTGTCTATTATAATAACTAGATTATACCCATAGAAATGATGCAAATGCCATATTTAAGGATGCTACAAACAAGTCAGGATGAAATGTGAAATAATGAACTAATAGTTTAGTAAGATAAGAGAAACAGTGGAACAAGGATCTGAGGAAACAAATAGAAAACAAGTAATAAAATTATGTATTTCACTTATAACATAAAATTTCTTTGAACATAAATGATGTAAATGTCAATTAAAAGACAGCAGTTGACACAGTATATAGAAAAACATGATTTGGCCATATATTGTCTATAAAAATGAACTTCAACTTCGCTGACAATAGTAGTCTGAAAGTCAACAAGTCAAGAAGAAATAGCCTGCAAACAATCAAAAAGAGGAGTTGCTACATTAAGATCAGAAAGTCAATTTCTGAACCAAGAAAATTATATGGAAAATGAGAGAGATTACAGAATAATAAAAACAATCTACCAAAAAGACTTATCAATCCTAAACATGTGCATGAAACATCAGAACCTCAAGATGCATGAAGCAAAAGACTGATAGAGTTGAAAGGAGAAATAGACAAATTCACAATTATAGTTGGGCACTTGATCATAGTAATAATAATTGATGAGAACTACAATATACAGCAGAACTAAACATTACCAACCAGTAGCTCCTAACTGACATATATAGAATAGTTAACCCAACAACCATGAAACATGATATATTTTGTTAGGGCTTGGTAAGTATCTACATTTTTATTTATTTATATATACATATGGAAACTGAATACAGAAAAATAGGTGTCCATTTAGGATCAGGTTGTCTAGAAGTTTCCTGAATAAATAGCAAACAAGAGAAGATAGGTATTTCATACACACACACACACACACACACACACACACATACACACACACACACATACTTATAGTTTTTGACATTTTAAGCACAGGCATATATAAACTATTACAAATTAAATAAAATGTTAAAATCTGTGCTTTAAACTAATTCAGTAGAAAAGCTAAGAACAACTTTTTCAAAACACTTGAGTTGAGAAAGACTGCTTTTGTAAAAAAAAATGATGGAACTTTGGATTTTCTACACTACATCACGTAGGGACTAGAAATTTTGTCTTCGATTTTTAGAAGAAAATAATAACACAGACAGATGAAACACATTCAATGATTTGCATTACAAATATGTTGTAAACATCTTTGCAAAAACACAGAAATACACACTCAAACACGAACACATGTACTTTTTTTGTGTCTTTATCACCAATGTATTTATATTTGTATGGTTCAACAAACTTTTTATTGATAATGCAGTATTTCTAGCACAGACTACTATAGTTATTTTTTCCAATTCTCACTTGTCAAAAACACAGTTTTCCGCTTATGTTATTAAGATTATAACTGTACACAAAAGAGCATCCTTCACCTCTCTTATCCCTTAGGATACATTCTAGAAATGTTAATGTAGTTCAGAGATCATGCAGACATTTATCTTTTGACACATGTTGTTAAATACTTCTCCAGAAACGTGGTAATATACATAGCCTTCTTTTGAGGGGTTTGTTTTATCTTATGACTCAATTATCATATCGCAAAAGGGGCTCCATTTTCAAGAAAGCTACAATATGCTCACATCATCACTATCAATGTCAAATTACCAAAGCAGTTGATCCTGAAGCATATAAGCTAGTTTCTGTTCTGTTCTACATTTGAGGTGCTGGCATGCCTGTCATTCATGAAATGCTAAATAGCTAATGCATTCTTAATTCTCTTTGCAACCAAAGTACTGGTATATTTGTTACAGATATTCATGCCCAAGGGAATGATGCAGTTTCTTGAGTGAGCCTTTGATTTTTAAATAGAAGGAGATGTGTCAGACAGCATTTGGTAAAGAAAAGAGAAAATATAATGTGATATTTGCTAGTTCTTGAAAAATGCATAAATAGACTTTGGAATCAGGTAAATAATTCTCTCTTGGACATTACATTATTGACTGATAGAAACTAATTTATAGAGAGGGATAATAAGAAGAAAATAATGCATATGTGTATATTATTTTCTTTATCAGAATCACAGTGCGTTCCCTTACAAAATGCTTTGAACTTGCTGTTACAATTTTGAAAAAACAGAGTGACCCAGAGCACATGATGTTTGTTTATGGAATATGATACACGTGTTATGATCATTCGAAGTCAGTTCAAGTTCTTGTAACAGCCACCACCAAGGGAGCAGTTGGACCTTTCGTGGTAGCTTATCCCAGTTGTATGCTTTAAGGCTGGGATGACTGATGGCAAAACATCCACATGTACTTTCTTCTTGAATGCCTTAAAACACATTTTATTGCATTACAGTGATTGAAATAAGGATGAAAAGAATAAAAATATATCAGCTTTTATTAATCAATAAACACGAATATATGTCTTATTCAAGAATGCTTATTTAGGTTGCAGATTATAGAAGCTGATATAATTTAATCTCTAGAGGGAATATGATTTCAAATAGTCTTGTAGAAGATCAGGTAGGAAGGTCTCTTGAATTTTCATGGCCAGAAAAATGAAGAAAAGAAAAAAAAAAAAAAACAGGAGGAAACCACCACTAATCATCTTTTACTGCTCTTTTAATGGGAATCTATTTTATTACTTTCACACTACTGATTTTTTTTTTCTTTAGATGCCCCAGTAGCAGAGAGTGTTATCGTTATTTTCTTCTGCTGAATTCTCTGAGAAACTTCCTTTCAGTACGAGTTTCAAGTTACTGAGGGACAGAACCTGGTCCAGCTTGGGTCAGATACTGCTCTTCCTCCCAGCCCTTGCTCCTCCTCTCCATCCCCACCCCCAACCTCCTCGCAGATCTAATCAACTATGAATTACCATCACAAAGAGGAAAGGAACATGCTTGTCAGCATCTCATTTAAAACCTGGATTGATACAATACTCAGAAAAAGAGAAGTGTGATGTGTTGGGAGGGCAAACATCCTGAAATGACAGTTGCAATATTGCAACAAAGATGTTAAGATTTACCGAGTGCATTTAGAATTTTGTAAAATTTACATCTGTTAATTTATTAATCTTTACAATATCCCAAATTAGTTGGTGTTATTATTTCCAGTTTTATATGAGGAATTTCTTCAAAGGCTTGCCTAAGATCACAAAGGCCAGAGGAAATGGAGCTGCAATATTAATCTCATCAGTAATTTCAGCTTAAATTGGTGCTACAGTTTAAGTCTCTTTCTCTCTCTCTCTCTCTCTCTCTCTCTCTCCACACCGCCCTCCCCCACCCATCTCTTTCTCTGTTTTTTGGTACAAGGGATTGAACCCAAGGGTGATTAACCACTGAGCAATATCTCTAGTCCTTTTCATATTTTATTTTGAGACAGGGTCTTGCCAAGTTGCCTGGGGCATTGCTAAATTGCTGAGACTGGCTTTGAACTTACAATTCTCCTGCTTCAGCCTTCTGAGCCATTGGCATTACAGGATTGTGCCCAGGCCATTTTAAGTCTCTTAACCTGTATTTGTAGCCAGAGAAATGCCACTGACGTCTCATTGCTGAACCAGCTTCAGAGTTTTTCCGAGGTTCCCACAGCTGTTCATTACCTACTCTCTGCAGCTTGTTCATGTACCCTCCTTCTCCCCTGGTTCTTATGACTCCTCTCCTCAAAAAGAATCTCATGATAGCTATGCATGGAGCTCTCTCCTAGAGCTGTCCTTCTGTTAAATGTCGCTTTCATTTAAAATGTGCCTTATTAAAGAATCTGGATATTTCTCTGGATGAAATCAGAATGGCTGGATGAAATCTGGATGAAAACAGAATGGCTTTGAAATAGGCTCAATGCCTAGCAGACGGGAGCTAGGTCACATAAAATTTGAGTATTTACTTGACTCATCATAAATGATAGTTAGCTCACTAAAATCCATGAATTCTAATTATAAACCCATTATACTCTTGATATCAAAAATACATATCAAAATATATTTGTTTTATAAATGCTTATTAAGCATTAACTCTACCAAGTTTTTTTTCTTTTTTTAAGTACTGGAGATATAGAGATGAATAATACAGTGATATTTCTGTTTCCATGTTATATGTAATTATATTATCATCAGTGAAAATAATGATAAATTATTTTACAATAGTGGAAGTCATAGTTGGTATTTTTCTTGTCAATAATCAACTCTTTCTAGTTGAGAATCTGGCATACACATGGGTATTAATGCCAAAATAATAATTTAATAATAATATTATTAAATTATTATTTGATATTTTACTAATATTAAATTAATTAATTAAAAATAAATCAATTAATTAAATTAATTAAAATTAAATGATTTAAATTAAATAAATTATTAATATTAAATTAATTAATTAAATATTATTATTTAATAATAATAATTTGATATGTTTACCTATAAATTAAACTAATGATTTATAAGTATAATTATACCAGTTGTCTAGTTGTTTTGAGGGATAAATTATGGGAAAATAGAATCTTCATTCAATATCACAATTTTTATTTTCTAAAAAGAATTTCAGAATTGCTATGAATGGATAATATTTGGATAGATTTGGAAGGCAAAAATTCTTCAAAGTTAGAGGTGTGTGTTTTGCTCCTGTTTGTTAATTTTACAGTAGTTAATTTTACAGTAGTTAATGTTAGAGTAGTTAGATAGACATGGACAGGCAGAATGGGGGAAGGAAAACAGGGCTCAATCCATGCTGAGCAATAAAAAGTCACCTCCCATCAGGTGACAGAAATCCTGTTTATGAACCTGCCTCTTTCATAGTGAAGTAACACCTAACTCCTCAATTAGAACCAGGTGTGACCAGCTTGAGGCACTTTTCCAACTTCAAATCATGCACACAGCACTTAGGCATTTTGGGGTCCTGCCTCACTGTCATTTCTGCTAAGGCTTTAAACCCTTACAGGATTCACTCAGCACTAAAGTAAACTTTCCAACCTGGTGAAATCAGCTCAGGTCCACTAAGCCATGTTGCAGAAACCCCAGTAACTGTCCCAAATACACAACACAGGTAGGAGGTTCTCAGATGAATAAAAAGCCCCACTACTTGGAAAGCCCCTCCATGTGGAACACACCTCCATTACACAGAAGAAGCTCTGTGTGCTTTCTCTCCAAATCCCTAGACTGAAATCTTTCAAGACAAGAACCCAGAAGTATTAGTGCCCCATTTAATCCATAAAATAAATGGATAACTTTTTTTTTAATAAATCCAAATCCAGTCTGAATTTTCTGTCTTATTTTATGTGTCTGTCAGAAAGAGGTATTTTGTTTGGCAAAGTCTTCTTTTTCACAGTTAAAGAACAGTGATTTACTTTCCTATGTAATTAGAAGAAGTATGTTGCATATTCCATGCTCTTTCCAAGGGTAGTAACACTGAGAACAAATTGTTGGTACAGTCATACATACAGGTTTGATCCTCTCATTAGCTACAAAACAGTCTATTTCTGATAAAATGATCATTGCTCAACAGAAGGACTTTGCCCTTAGATTTCTAAGACTCTGGCTTGTGTTTCCTGTAAAAGATGTCGGTGATTTTGTTTTCTACTGAAAGAGAATGTCCTACACAAAGGGAGAAAAGACCAATGGGAAGTCATGTTATCTACTTTTGTTTGCAGAAATTGGTAGCTCAGACTTGGGATCATTCTAATCCTCCTTATTCCAGAGAATGTGATGTGGTGACACCTGAGAACCATACGAGAATGTCTTTGTTCATCTAAGTATTCTTACATTAACCCTCCAACCCACAAACCTTACTTCTGAGTATATGTCGCAGAGAAGTTCTCCCATGGGTCTGTAAGGTAACATGAATGAGGTTATTATCACAGTGATGCTTTTGGAGAAAAGCTGTTGTCCATTTTAGGAGAGTGAATAAGCAAAATGTGAGCAGATAGAGAGGTATTATACAGCACCAGAAATTAAAAGAAAACACAAAAGATGTTCAAACAGCTACAAAGACACTTGTAGAAACAGTAAAAAGTGATAAACCAAGTGGAAGAAGATGTTACAGCATATGTCACCTGCGCAAGAAAAAGAAATCATATTACAGGATAATATACAAAGGATGCTTATCAAAACCATTACATAAAAATAGAAGGTGATCAATTTGGGTAATAGGAGCCAGAGGGAGGGAGAGATAAAGGGAAAGAAAGGAAGGAAAGAAGAGATGTTAAATACAAAGTGAGTGGAAAGAAAACTCTGATGCTCAATTTATACATTTTATCTTCTGATTTTTATGCCCCACTGTGAATTTCCCCAGAACTCTAACATAAAAAGCAAGCAGTCCTACAAAAATCTCACTTCTTCCCAAATCATTAAAACAATACCAATCTTTTCAGTCTCTGTCATGAAAGGTAGATAGTAATGTTTTACCTAGAATGAAGAACAGGAAGAACATGAGATATAGTGCTGTCTCCCAAAGGAAGACCACTGGAGGGAGAAATGGACAGAAGCAAAACACATAAACCAGATGACAGGAAAGATAAAATGCCTACTTAATATTCTTAACTTCCCCTGGAGTTTATAAAGTTATGGGATTTTTAGAAAAAGGCTAGTGCCAGTCACATCCCAGGTAAAGAGATAAACTAGGTGTCCAATGGCTGTCTTTACATCCTGGCTCCACCATGATGGGCAGTGAGATTTGGAGCAAATATGTTGTCTCCATGAAAATCAGTGTCTTTGCTTTTCATTTATTTTATTTTGCTTTTGATCTAAAATTGTAGATAATTGTATCTTTCTCTTAGGGCTTTATCATAATTCAATGAAACAACAAGGAAATAAATATGATGAACATAGTGAGTATATGTGCCAAGTACTATTAAAAAGAAATAGCTGATAAGATTAAGTATGAGATGATTTGGATAGAATTAAGTCAGGTATTTTGGATCAAGAGCTTCTTCATAAGAAAGTTTTGTTGCTCTTTTTCTTTAAAATTAGAAATATTTTCTCAATTTAATAACTCCTGGAGTTTTTCAAGATGTCTTTGGCAATGTAAAACTGAGGAACTGTGGTATCATTAGCCAGTGTGGTTTTATTTTGTATGTGTCTCCTTTTATCACATTATGGGATGCTATTTGTATGTTTCTTATAGAACATGTTTGTAATTAACACATCATCATCATCATCATCATCATTAAACATTCACAATGTTAATTTTATCAGTTAACATTCTTTGGCCATAAATCTAATTTACCCAATATTAGTATCTTATTCTTCTTTTTGGTTGCATTTATCTTAAATACTTGATCCATCTTTTTTTTTCAACTACACTGAATTGCATTCTCTGGATGTACCCAAGGTACAGAAAGCATTGTAGTGTCTGCTTTCTGATCTAATATGAAAAACATTGTCTCCCATAATAGCTGGGTAAAGTCAATTGCCATTTAATATGAAAGATATGTTTATTCTCATGCCATATACCTTTATGTTTATGTTTTTTCAAGTGTCATACTGTGTCTACTATGTTTTTTTGATATCTCATGCATATTTTTCTAACTTCTAATAGATCATAATTGACTTTTCTTTTGTAAATACTACTTTATATCCTTCGTCTTCTATTTTTCTCAATAGTTCCTATAGCATTCTAAAGCAATGATAAAATTTGGAACATTAGCTCTTCCTTTTCCTCCACTTTCCCCTCCTCTGCCTCCTTATATTAGCTCATTAATTATTTCTCTGTGTGTTCAGCTTTATTATGCTTTCCTCTTTCTTATCAGATTTAAAATAATTAATTTTTTAGTATTAGCAGGTAGCTATAGAGCTTACCAAACCACCTTACTTCTCGTCACCTTTTTGGGATAGTATAATCATTCATATATTTTGGGGGGTCATGTAACATGCTTTCTGTCACCTAGTATTTGTATTAATCTAGTTCTACCATTACACTAACTCAATTCCACCAAGTGTCTCTTGGTGGAGACATTGTAGTTACATGCCTTGAGAATTATGTCCAAGAATTTTTATTTTCCTACTCCACTTAATTATACTGGAAGGGAATTTTATCTGGTTGTATAATTCACAAGGGAAATAATTTTCTTACTCGACATTTTTTTAACAGGGTCCTTGGAATATCCGTTGACTGTTGCATTGTGAGATAACCACCACTGGCTATTCTTCAGTCTATACATCTTGCTAATTCCCTTCTTCCCATGCACCTTCTGCCAGGTTTCAGCTGTTCTTAAACATCCCTTGCTCTATACAGATTCTTTGACAGAATTCATTAGTAAACTTGCTCAGCCAGAAGAGTTAGTAAAATTTTTTTTGTAAAAACTCATTATATGCACTTAAACTCATCATTTGTAATAGACAAATGTTCTGTGAATAAACCTTACAAAATTTTAAAAAAATTGTTTATGCTCCTAGATTATTAGACATAACATCATTTGCCATTCTTATGACATTTTCTGCACCATAAATCCACTTAAGGAATTCTGTTAATGGCCATATTGGGGTAAGTGTTAGTAGGTGCATTTGTAATTATGAGTAAACTAGGAAATGTATATGAAATAATCATTTTAAAATTTTAACAAAATAAAATTGAGGTAAATATCCATAATGAGTATAAATTTTAAAAATCCTTAGGAAAATATTAACAAATTGAGTCCAGAAACATGAAAACAGTAATACAACATGGTCAACTGAGAGTCAGCTCAGAAATGCAAGGCTGGCTTAACTTGTGAACATAATTTGCAATGCTTTCCCTCCAAGACTAGAAAAAGATAAGGAGCTCTCTCACAAAACTTCCATGTTTATCTTTATTACTTTAAAACTTCCAATATTTATCTTTATTACCAAATTAGATGATTATGTACCTAGATAATCATAAAGATTCTACATTTAAATATTATAACTAGTTCATTAAGTACTGTGTCAGGTATAAGATATTTATAGTTGTGCTTTACTGGTTTGAAGAAATTCTATTTGTACTTTTCTAAAGATGTTTTCAAAAATACATTTTGAATTTCATAAAAGGCCTTTCTGGAAGTGTTGAAATGGTCATATAACTCATTCTGTATTCAGTTAATATGGTAAAGTGTAATTACTGATTTCCAAATGTTAAAGCAACTTTGAATTCCTGAAATTACTCCCAATTGGACTAAGTATATAACAAAGTTTCCAAAGTAATTCAGAAAAGTAAGGATGCTGTTTTCAACAAACTACTACAAACAAAGAAAAAAACTGAAAACAATCACAACAAAAATTCCTCAACTCTTACTTCCTAACATACATTAAAATTAACTTAAAATCTGTAACAAACCTAAATATTTCACCTAAACTTAAAGGTGAAATGATAAAGATCCCATAAGTAAACATGGAAGAAAATCAGTGTGACTTTGCCCTAGTCCAATATGTTTTAGGAAACAAACACAAGATTTCATTAATTATAAAAGAATAAAGTTGATAAAAGTGATTTATCAAAATTTATGTATCTCTTTTTGAAAGACATTGTTAGCATATTAAAAGTCAAGCAAAACTTATGGCAAAAATGCTAATCATCCCTATGTTTGCAAATTAGTTGTATCCAGTATATTTAAAGAACTCTTTCAACTTGATTTTAAAAAAACAAATAATAACATTTTAAAAGAAACAGGAATATCTTTGAAGTAACACTTTACAAGAGAAAACAGAAATGGTCAATAAGCACATGAAAATATGCTTAAAATTTTAAGTCATCTGTGGAATACAAATTAAATCTAAAATGAGATACCACTGCACATCTGACAGAAGAATCAACATTAAAAAGACAGATAACACCAGATGTTGGCAAGGTTACAGAGCACCTGGAACTATTATATATAGCTGGTGGAAATGGAAAATGGTACAATTATTTTGGAGTGCAATTTTGCAGTTTTTATTAAAAATAAAGTTGAACAAATACTATGTAACTCAGCAATTCTAAAAAGGAGAAGCAAATTAAATGTAACAGAATGAAAACATGTATCTGCTAAAAGGCTTGTACATAAATGCTCTTAGCAGCTTTATTCAGAATGTCCAAAATGGAAAACAAGCATAATGCTCATCAACAGGAGACTAGATAAGTATTCTTTGTTGTATTTCTACAATAGAATACTGTGTAGTAACACAAAGAAACAGACTATTGATAAATAAAGCAACAAAAAGATGAGTCTCAAAAACATTATGCTAAGTTAGAGAAGTCAAATACAAAGAGTCTGTACTGTATAGTTCTATTTATATGGAATTCTTTTTTAATATTATTTTTAGTTGTAGATGGACACAATACCTTCATTTCATTTATTTATTTTTTATATGGTGTTGAGGATCAAACCCGTGCCTCACACATGCTAGGCAAGCGCTTTTCCGCTGAGCTTCAACCCCAGCCCTTTATATGGACTTCTATAACAGGTAAAACTAGTTTGGCAGAAAACTGATAAATGGGTATCTGAGAATGAAGTTGGTGGTGAAATTGAATATAAAGAGAGAGAATATCTTCAAATAGTGGAAATATTCTGTAACTTTATTTTGATGTTAACTTGCATATATATGTTTGTTAAGACTCCTTAAACTAAGCACTTAAAAATCAGTAGATTTTTATTGTATTTGAATGATACCTTAATCCAATTAAATTACATAAAAAGAACAAATGCACAGCAAAGACCATGGAACAATACTAAACATGTCATTTCTTTTATTTGGGTCATATTTAATTTTGCGTGTCCTTTTATGCAACTGGATTTAATAATGAAGATAGGGATATTGTTTGTTTATCTTACATGAAGACTTTACATCTTGTTTACTAGGAAATAAGTGGAGCAAAATTCATGTGAGATCCTATAAGACTTAGAACCTTTTAGACTTATTCAGTTTCAGTAGAAGAATATTAAACTTTAGTAAAATCTGAAAATGTACTTGATTCCTTCTTCCCTTATCTTCCACCTTCTCTATCATCTAAATGTTGGAGCACTCCCAGCTTCCTTCCAGGCCCATCTTCTGTGAGCCTGAGAACCTCCCGATTCTTTCCTGAGCCTCAGCCTCATCATACCCTACCCTTTCCTTCACTCTGGAGTCACAATGACAGCTCAAAATTATAAGTGTGAAGAGCTGTTTTAAAACCATTCATGGGTCAATGGTCTGGGGGTCAAGTTCAAGTTCATAGAAGTTGAACTTGAAGTTTTTCCTAAGATTCTTTGAGGTCTTGGCCATCCTTGCTTCCTTCCTACCCATTGGTCATGTCTTCTTTCTGTGCAGTTGGTCTAACTTCTTACACCTTCTACTATCATCCCACTACCTTTTCATATATGATTTTTTTAGATTTATACTTCAGCTGGATTTGATTTCTCTTGATGCCCATGAGTGTGACATGTCCTCTCTTCCCCTGGGGAAACTAAATGCTACTTATTGTCACTTGGAACATGCTGTTTCTCGCTCTGTATTATCTTCTAATTGTTCATTACTGCTTTCTCCTTCTGGCTCATTCCGGGGCAGCACACAAGGGTCATGTCAGAAATGACCTTCCCTCTGGAGACTGTGCATGAAGTCCCTTTTATGGGAACATGTACATTACCCATCCTGGCTCACTGAATTTTGTCTCTCTTTTCGCCTACCTGCTGTTTTAGAGAAATTGCTGAGCTTAGAGGTGACAGTCTTCCTTGGGTTGGCCCTGATTTTCTTTCTTTGTAATGAGCAATGAGATAAAATTCTGGATCATGAAGAGATGAAAACTTGACAGAAGTTTTTTCTACTATTGAGTTATTTATTATCTATGAGTATTAAAAAGTATTTAAGCTAATTCTCATCAGTTTAAGCCATTTGCCAGTCAGGAATCATTAAGTCTGCACAGTTTTGGACTCTTACCTTTCCTCAAGGTTAAGGTGACACAGGAGAGTGAGCAGGTGACTAATTCAAAGAAGGAGGAGGAATTTACCTTTTCATTGTTCTCCCTGTGGGAGAAAGACTAAGTAGTAAAACTCAGTCAACATTCCATTACCTCATTGGAGCAGTTGTAACAAATAAAATCTGCTATTTTGTGGCAACATTAAAACAGAGCACAGGAACAGGTTTATTTAAAAAGAAACTTGATATTTTACATCTCACATTCCTTATAGTACTTCTTGCTTATTTTCTTTTTGTAAAGTTTGTACACACAATCACTATCACAGACTTAACAAGGACACAGCCGTTTACTTTTTGTTTAAATAAATATTTCTAGAAGAAAGTCAGTTTTTCTTTTGCCTGACAGCTGTTGACAAGCATTTTGTGTCTCATAAGTGAGAATCTGGCCTAGAATCACTCCAAAATTCTCTATCCCTGGACTATGAGCATCCTGAGGGCAGGAACTGTGTGTATACTTCTTTGTTAGGGTAACAGTACAGACCTTGCATGACATAAATGCTCAATAAATATTTAAACGAAGGAATGAAAGGTACACATTTTCCCTATTAAAGGTGCCTACTGCTAAATCTGGCAGATGGCAGATCATCATTTCAGCACCTCTGACATCTCATTTCTATCTATGCTAAAATAAACTACCCATGGGATGGGTGACATTATCTGTGGAAATCTGAACAATCTATTCTTGACCTTGAACTCTCTCTTAGCAGGCTTGACAAGCCATTTTTTATAGAAGTCAGTAACACTCAAGTTCTTAAAGAACTATACTGAAGAAGGTGGTATCTGCAGTACAAAGATAACTCCCTATGCATCCTCTCTTCAAAAGGTACAACAGGAAGACCTTGGGATAAAGGAACAAAGAAAGTTTGAATGACATAGCAGAGAGAAAAAATGACCCCGAAGTGAACTGAACTTGTGTTTTTAGCTACTTGTTGCTTTAGCAAGTTACATTATTGTTGCTAATTAAAGTCCCCACTTGGATATTCTGAAACAATCAAGTAGGAAATGTGACTGCGTATGGAACTGGAAGTGTCCAGGTTATTTTCTTTTCTCGGCTAGTTTGTATCATCTGAGCCCTAAACAACATCTGGAAGATAGCCCAATATTCTGAATATATCTTTCCAAATTCATTTGTGTTCATCTGTTTTGTGTTGCTAAGGCAGAATATCCTAAACCTGGCAGTTTACAAAGAAAAGATACATTTCTCAGTGTTTTGGAGGCTGGGAAATCCAAGATAAAGGAAGTTGTTGGCCATTATGCTTCACCTCATGGCAGAAGGTAAGACAAGAGACCAAGAGTCAGGGATCAAGAGAAGGTGGAACTTGCTTTTGTACAAAATCCACTCTCTCAGTATGTCACTCACTTCCATGATAACATTAATCCACTAATGAGGACAGCACCTTCAAAAGTTAATCACATTTTATTAGATCCCACCTCCCAATACACTCCATTGGGAACTGAGTTTCCAACAAACTTTGAGAGACATATCCAAACTACAGAGTCATTAGTTTAGCAAATAATTGAAAGCCAGCTATATTAGAAAGTTTTCTGTGTGCTGAGGTATCACATGGGACTTATATTCCAAAGAGTATCTGATAGATCATCTCCTTTAAGGGTCCTAAACACCAGCCAATGAATTAATTGAAATTTTAAACTTCTAGTAATATAACACATTTACTTTTGTGATTAGATTTTCTGGCCCTTGGAAAGTGCCATATTTTGAGTAAACTGCTTTTTAGGACACCAGTTGTAGTCATTGGTAATATTTGTGTACTTGCTCTGATTTTTCCTCCTGAAAAAGTAGCCCTGTTGATACTAACATTCTCTGAAGTGTATTTTGTGCAGATTTTTTTGTAGCTAGTTGTTAAAGTATGCATGGCTGTGAAGCAACCAATAGCTGTCCTGGCTCAGTATGGAAAGATGTACTGAGCAAGGCAAAGCCACGTGCCCTGAGATCTGTAGCATCAAGTTCTGCTCTACTGCGCATCTTTGTCCTTGGCACCTACAGTATGCCTGTCTCTGTAGACTCTTTATGGCCATCTGTATAATTCATCTAAAATGGTGCAAATAGGCAATTTGCTTTCCAAATTCTGATTTTGTTCTCTAGGAAGTGCATTTTCTGTTTTTTGCTTTCTTTGACTCAGCTCATATTTACTCCTCATTTGCAATGTTCGCAAAATGGGGAGCTGGGAATCCTATATGTTCTGAAGTCCTGGGCAATGAGGACAGAGATTAGACTGTATTTTCATGTCTAATTCTTAATTTTGTTTTAAGTGGATTAAAAAAAAAAGGCATGTGTAATGAACCCTGGCTTTATTTTGGTTATAGAGTCTCTGTTGTGCTATCTGACTTTGACATTGGCAGCTAAAGGTGTCTCTCTCCTCATTAGCTCTTATCATCTGTTCTTCATCATCACTGGTATCACAATTAGGGGGGGAAAAAAAAGAAAACAACAGTCCCAAGCAGATGCCTGTCAATCAAGTGTTCAAGTTCATCTCTGCGTGGCAGTGAACAGACCTTCTCTTCCTGTCAACTGCCTTTTGTAACCTGAAGAAAAGGCAAAGTTACTGACTGACACCAAGGAGAATTTCTTTACATTCCATCCTCAGTCTCCAAGGGGCTCTGGGATTTGAGACTATCAAATTAGTGTCAATTCGAGGCAGTTCTGAGAGAAAGGGAAAAAAAGAGAAACCTGGAGATTACCTGAATTCATCTTCAATGTGGTCTATTGCTAACATCCAATCATAGCAGTTGTCAATCACAGAGAAGGGCATTACATTGCAATGATTTGATATCTTTTTAATTATATAAATGAATACTCTAGCTCCGCAGCTCTCTTTTAATAGCTAGAGTCCATGAAAGAAAGTTTTGAACTAAAAGGATCAACACAAACAGAATCTTCAGCTATTTCCACTACTACTTTTTTTTCTTATTGTCTGAACACATTATTTTCCTACTGGCAGGAAATGAATGAGAGAGTGAAGCACTTTTTCTAAGGTTCAGTGACATTAAACAGCATTCCCTACACCTTCTCAGGCTCCATGGTTGTGAACAGCATCAGAACGGTTGATCTTTTCTTGAAAGACAAATCTTTTTAAAATCCAAACTATAAAGAAGTAGAGAACACTTGGGGATTGGAGATACCATAGACATAGTGAACATGGTTGTATTATTCACTTTGAATGCTAGAAACATTTTTGTCCTTTTGTTATTTGGTACTAAAATTATTTAGTGGTAATTTGGAGAGACACAAGACAGAATTCTTAGATTCAAGGAATCTGATTCTTACACTTGGTGAACTTTAGTATTTCCTTTTGTATACAAAGTACTTAATATACAAGAAGTATTTGTGTGTACGAAGTGTTTTGCACTTAAAGATTACTCCATTAACATTAGCAGCCACCCATGTTACTCTGATGGTTACTTTTTCTCTCTTATACTCATGCTTCATTTGGTAATTTACTGAACACCTACTACACACAACATTGTGAAGAATATGAAGGTCATCATGCTCAGATTCTGAGTTTGCTTTAAAACTCAATGGCAACAAGTACCACAAAAACAAAAAACAAAAAACAAAAAAAATGGGCAACGAGTATACAAAAATGCAGAAACAGAGTCCTTTGGAAGTTTAGAAGTATGAAAAAATCTGGGGTAACTTCATGGGCAAAGTGGCATTGTGTTGCCCCTTTGGAGGGTGAGCACAAGATACATAGGTAAGCCAGTGATGGCTGTTTGTAAAGGGAGAGTGGAACAAGAGAATGTTCTATAGTGAAGCAAGATGTGCATGCTGTACAAGGTCAGGGTGGAAAGAACTTATCAACAGGAGTGGAAGGTGAACAGGGCAGGGCTGTCAATGTCAGGGTAGGAGCTGGCTGGGCTTTTGTTTTCTTAACTATATGGAATCTATCAATAGTCTGGAGATAGGGAAGGAATGTAATTAAAAACTTGACTGTTGTTCTTTTGCTTTTTTTTTTTTTTTTTTTTTGGTATCAGAGAATTAACCTAGGGACGCTTTACCACTGAGCTAAATCCCCAGCCCTTTTTATTTTATATTTTGAGACAGAGTCTAAGTTGCTTAGAGCCTCGCTAAGTTGTTGAGGCTGGCTTTGAACTTGTGATCCTCCTGTCTCAGCCTCCTGAGTCACTGAGATTATAGGCACCTGCCACCACACCTAGCTTGTTTGCTTTCAAAGTAGTATAATTTGCTGTCAGCTTTTAGACATGGGAATTTTTCTGAAGAGATTTATATAATCTTAATATTATTAAAAATTAATATTTAATTTTATACAATGTTAATTATATACATGTATATATTCTATATGAAAGAATGAAGAAGGTTTAAGAAACAGTCAAAAAACAGCTCAGTGGCCTAGAATGTGTGAAGAATTAGGTTCAATTTCCAGCACCACTCATATACACAAATATCCCCCAATAGTAGTACAAGAACGGGTCCTTATAAACCTCAAATTTATATGTGTGTATATGCATATATAATTTTATAATTTTCTATTTCACATTTTATCAGTTCAAAGATATATTTAGGGGCCGGGATTGTAGCTCAGTGGTAGCACCACATAAAAAGAAACAAAGACATTGTGTCCATCTCCAACTAAAAAAATATTTAAAAAAAAAAAAAGATATATTCAGGTTACTGTCTATGAGGGATCAGGAAACATTTAAAGAATACACATAAGAAAGAAACATCTTTAGAATATAAAACAACAAAAAATATTTCTGCTTAGCTATCATAATCTAAATGTCTTATGACCTTTTTTCTAGGCTTTAAAAATCTAACAGGAATTTATAAAATAGCATTGTGAGAATTCATAGGTTGTTATATTGAAACAGAGAAACCACCAGTAGGAAAAAAGAACCCCTTATGTTTCTACTGCAGAGCTGAAATCTCATTCACACCTTATTAAATTGTATAAATCATATCCTATTGAGGAGAGAACCTCTAATTTGGATGGAGGCAAATGTAGCTCAGAAATAAAAATGATATTAATTGACAGGACACAGCCTACTTTACCCAGCACCCTTTCTCAACACTAAAATCCAGGAATCCTAAGACCAATCAATGTAAATATTACATAATAATGACTCTGATCTTTTGAGCTAGCAGGGACATTTTATATTAATAAACTCGTGCTTTACTGGTGAATCAAGCCCTCTTTTAATTGAAACAGTACATTCATAAACTGTAGATAAATTTAGACTGGTTTACTGCTACTAATAATGTCAAATGGATTTTTAAAAGGTCACTCTTCTCAATAGATTGACCAAAGAGGTTAAGAAATATTTATGCAGTTCCTAAGCACCTCATTTAGTGAAAATATATTTTTTCTCAGCTAAATAAATAATGCCAAGTAAGGTAAATATTTCCTATGCAAATGCTCCTCAAAGTATATACCTTAGGTGATTGAGAAAAAATTGGAGGAAATGTATGTTAAAGGTATTTTATTATATTTTACAAATTTTTCAACTAATGTGGATAAAATCTTGGGCATGAATGCATATCCCTAAAAAATGAGTTTATTCTTTTTAATTATAGGCATTTAGGATTTATGTTGGCATTGTGTATAGTTATATTCCATTAAATGCTAAGATAATATTGTATAAAGGTCCTAGGATTTGGAAGGAGTAAGTAGAGACTGTCAAATCATGCAGAGAATTTGATCTAAATTCTAAAAGATTAAAAAGTTGAAAACTGACAGAAAGGTTAATGTTTTCATTATAATATGGTTATTTTCTGCCATGGAAGATATATCTTTTATATATTATAAAAGTATTCCAAAGAAATTTCATTAAACTAGTTAGAACAAAATAATTCTGCCTCCATTTACATAAAAGAAAACAAAAAATAATCACGTCTTAGTAGACGTTTTATATACTTTCTCCAACAATATTTTATGGAATCTAAATTCACGAGATGAAATTTTCAATAAAATTTCAGAATGTTGCCAACAAGTTTAAATATGCATAACTCAATTATAGTAGATACATTACTACCCACATACATATATAATTCTTAAATATATTCCTTACATGAGTAATTTCTTGAGAACTGGTCAAAGCCCTTAAAAGGGACAAAAATAATGCAGTAATTCTTCCCATATTATTATAAACATGGGAATAAAAACTATCACCTAGTACAATCCTTTTCTCCAATTTAGCTGAAGCAAAGAATGTCGATTATTCATTAACAAAAGTAATTACCCTAACAGACAACTGCCAGCACTGAGACCATAGGCATTTCTAGGCTTTTTAAAAATACAGAAATGGATAATAAGAAGTTAGGATTTGAGGAACTCTCTAAAAGTTCCATATGCCTTCAAAATAGTTTACATAAACCTGACACTTTGACATTCTACCTTGTGCGACTCACTTTCTCTGCCTCTCAGCATGTTTTCTAATAAAACCAAAGCTTATCTCATGAAAGATTACATTGAATGAATGCACATTATATGATCACACTAGCATATAGATTTCTATTCGAAAAACAAAATATTATGAAATGATTATGGGCATTGCCAATGAAATCAGGACTGTGTCTGAGACTAAACCAAGTATAATTAGGAAGAACCAAGGAGATCACTTGAATGGGAAAATGGTTGATTACGTCTGTGTCAGGTGAATGGTAAACTCAGCTATCTTTAGAAACTATGCAAATAATAAAATGTAATATGCAGGTGTATATGACAACAGAAAATGATTGGATAAGAATGGGAAATATCTCCCCAACCTCATTTCCTTAAACATTAGCCTAATCAAACACAGTAAATCAAGAAAGGATTTGAACAAAACATTAAGATTTTTGTTTGTTTGTTTGTTTTACCCAAGTATTATCCTCACATTGAATATTTTGAAGCAGCAGGGGTTTGAATGATTTGAAAATTAAAACATTTATTTAGTTCTGAGGTATCTTGGAAGTCATCTGTATCACACTGACTGACAGAACTTTCTTAGTATAAATATAATTTATTTATAGTTCCTAAGCCTCAGTTTCCTCATCTGTAAAGGAAATGGTACCTCAATGGAAATTTAAAGAGATAAGGTACAGAGTCAGGTAGAGAATAACCACTCAAAAAGTTAGCTACTTGGGCTGGGATTGTGGCTCAGCGGTAGAGCGCTTGCCTCGCATGCGTGAGGCCCTGGGTTCGATCCTCAGCACCACATACAAAGCAATAAAATAAAGATATTGTGTCCATCTACAACTAAAAAAAATTAAAAAAAAAAGTTAACTACTTTATTATTCTCTAAAAAAAAAAAAAAGATTTTTTTTTCAGTTGACCTGTCAATTTTGAGCAACAACAATTTGACTCAGACTTCTAAAAACTTACTACATTCTGACAGTTTTGGATTGTTAAGTAATCTAATCTACAGTGAAATTTAGGAAATGTAGGAAAATAGTACATATCAAACCTCTATCCTGAGAGGCATACACACTAAGTAGTGGCTATCAGTTCAAGGATCAGGAGTCCTTGAACCTAGATTCATGATTCTGGAATCCTTATTCTTGCTGGTCAATACCCATTTAGGTTGAGCTCAGCGGGCATTTGCTTCATCAATGTTTCTTTTAAACAATTGGAAAACTCTATTTTCTTTCAAGGATTAAGATACAACATAATAAATGAATAAATAAGCAAACAAAAACCATACATATATATGTGTGTATATGTGTGTGTATATATATATTTAAAAGTGCCATTTGGTAGGAAAAAATTTATCCTCAAACTATGAATCTGTACTGTACACATTTTGTAAATGTTTTCAGTAATGAATTTATTTTGTTATTTTACTATGAACTTGTATTTACTGTAATTCAGTGACTAGACAAAAATAATTCCTTAAATCTCAACCTGTTTTTCCAATAACAAAATTTCTAGACAAAACTCTTTGATTTTAATTTATAGTATTTTAGGTTTCATAATCTTCTACAAGCCTTAGGGTTCACGAAATCAGTTTGTCTTACTATCACCATTGTGGGGTGGAATGAGATGCACAAGCTTTAGAAAACATGTTATCTACATTTGCAAGAAATGTAAAGCTTTAATTATCTTCAGATGTAAGATTTGATGCATTAGAGTTCGCCCCAAACCCTATTTGGGTCACTTTATTCTTAGATAAAATGGAATACCTTTCGGGGTGTTAGTCTTGATGAGACAGAGATAGTCTCTCCTACATAATTAAATCTCTAAAAACTGCATTCTCTCAATGCATATTAACATAGCTGCTTTATGCTAGACGGAACACAAGAACTGGGAATATGTAAACCACACCCAGCCCCTGTCCTCATATAGTCCAGTTAATCGAGGATGCCCAAAGACAAAATAAAATTAAAGTCATGATTGCAATCATTTGAAGCTGGCTCTCACACAGATGTGCAAAATCCAAATTGGCAGAGAAGTCTTCCCACTGAAGTGATGCCGATCTGAATCTTAAAGGATGACTGCAGTGTGAACGTGAGATTTCATTAGATTTCATATATAGAGCCAAGCTCTGTGCCTCTCAGGCACGCAGAAGGACTGCACTCCCGGGCCTGCTTGGAGTTGGGTGTGGTTGTGGCCTGCTTGACCAAAGTACAACATGAGGATAAATGTGTGCATCCCATGTCCATTCAGCAGTTCATTCAGAAACCAATGATTCCCTGAGCCTTACACTACTGATAAGGTTGTATGTGCAGAGTCCTTCAAAATATCAACCTGCCTGGGTACCTATGAGGCTATTGTAAATAGAGACCTACTGACCAGTGGAGGTTGGAGGCAAGGAAACCTTCTGCTGTGTTAAGCTCTCCACTGGATAAAACACCAGAGAAAGACGGGGGTGAGATCTTGGAACCTGTGAAGGAGGGTGAAAGATATATAAAAGAATTAACTTGGTAATAGGAAACAAGTTGAAGAATAGCTAGAAAGGTAGGTGAGGGCAAGATCAGAAAAGACACTGTGTCTTGCCAAGGAGGCTTGGACTGTTGGCATATTGTAATTAGGGGAGTAGCATAATTAGTTTCACATCTTTTAGCTAAGTGACTCTGGCAACAAGCAGGTGGTGAATGGAAAGGGCAAGCTGGGAGTCAGCTATGGCACCACGATCCAAGCAAATATGATATTCTCAGCAAAGTTGTAGGGCAATTTATAAGAAGGGACAGATAAACTACTTTATGTGATGGACAGTGTACGAGAGTGTATGAAATTTGACAGGATCACTTTTAGGTTCCTAGAGTAGGTAGATGTGGATAAGGTAGTACAGTTTTACATATGTGAGTGGATGAAGAGAACTGGTTCAGAGGAGAGGTGACTATGTGTACCTGCTGTCATTGAGAAGACCATGGGCATCCAAGGGTCTTAAACTGGCTGACTGTTCTCACCTGCAGCTCAGAATCTGGGCTCAGCATAGATATTTGGGAATCTGCCCATTGAAAGTTATCATTCAAATTACAGACAAAAATTAAAACTTCCAGCAAAGGGAAAATTTTTTCAAGAGTAGAAATGTGGTCTACATACATTAGCATTTTTAGAGGTAAAAAAAATAGAAGTTGACTGTGACAATCATACATATATCCACGTTGGATTTTTTTTTAGCAAAGTAAATTCTTGACTGAAAAATCAGTAAAATAATACAACTCTAGTTTTTAAGGCAAGGAAATAAAATACAAAAGAAAACCAGTATAAGAAAAGTAAATGTGAGATGTATTTGAATGCCATTATTTTTCTTTTATTAACTATTGATTAATTATATAAAAGCTATTTTGAAGCTAGGCGTGAGTGATACGCTAGATTGTATACATAAACCATGTTGGCTGTTCCTACTAAGATGTATCAGGTGTGGTGTACAGTGGATTTAAGGGTTGATGAAGGTAATGAAATTATACAAATAAAGAGAAGGCCAGGGCTATGATATTCTAGGTCATACACAGTTTTATCTATGATTGAGGTGGGTTGTCTATTTCATTCCTGGATGGTACACTTATCCTTGGAGTGGTGTGGAACAGGGTGAGCTACCCAACAGGTAAGACTGCTAATCTTAAAATTTTAATCCTAAAATCACACAGGTGATCAGAAAAATAAGCTTTGCCATGATGCATGTACACCAGGCTTTCTAGTATTGCAGTATGTTGAACTGGCACAAAAATGCTCATGAGCAAATAAACTGTTTATCCCTAAGGACTCTCAACAAATCACTCAGAAAATAAATTTTTCTATCACCACATGTGTTTTTGTTTCAAACACTACTTGTTATATACATGCTACTCAAATACTTGTCTGTATGGACTTATTTTATCTTATGAGATTTACTTCTCTTCAAAATCATAAATCTTCCCAAAACTTTATCTAATTTAAATCACTATGGACCTACCTTGCAAAGCCCTCCTGTCCACTGTGATCTTATTACTTGAGCTGAGGTCTATGGTACGATGAGAAACTGGAGTGACACGCAGGTAAGTCTTTACTGGAAACCACATTAGTTGGTAAAATTTCTACTCTACTTATGGCTTATACTCCCCCATTCCTGGAGATTAAAAAAGGCCAAATATTTCATCCACACACTGTCTTTCAATTGAATACACAATTCTATATTACTTACTTCTCTCTACATTTTCTGCACATGTTCTCGAAACACATTGATCTCATTTATTTCAGCTGCTTGGAAACCATCTACTCATCCAATAAAAAGATTTTCCTCTGCCCCAGATTAACCATGCAAGTCACAAGTAATTTGGGGGTTAGAAATATCCTAGAAATATCAGATATATCAAAGCTATTTAAAAACCTTGAGTTACATATGTAGGCTTCTGTCATGTTTAGAGGTTGCTAATAACTATGGTGAACAACTTCTGAGTTCTGATTATTTATCACTACTACTTTGGGTCACAGTCCTCATTTTGGGTATAAGTATGACTCATAAGATACCTTTCTGCATAATCTTCAAGTGATTACACCTCAGGGCAACATTATAGCAAAATGCTTTAAGTGCTTGAGATCTCTGATAGAAACTCTAGTTTCTCCTAGAGTAACTTTTGGTGATCTCTGACCATTTTGATTTCTTTTATACCAGAAAAAAGGTATATCCCACTCATTCCCTACAGCTACATTTTTAAAATATTAGTTCTACTGATATATAATTTATTTACCATAACATATACACTGAAGTGTAAAATTCATGTTTTTCCATATATTCAGACTTTTACAAACATCCTCACTACTTAATTAAAAGAAAGAAAGAACAGTTCTCAAACTCATTAGCAGTCACTTTCGATTTCCTCTTTCCTCCAGACCCCTCCAGACTAATACATTTTCTGCCTTATGGATTTGCCTATTATCTTATGAGCAACACAGTATGCTACATTTTATATTTTGACTGCCATCTTCACTTAAGAAGGTATGTCTTCAAGGTTCATCCACATTGACTTTACTCACTCCTTCCCAAGGATGAACAATATTCCATTGTGAAGATACACCACATTTTGTTGATATTTTCATCAATTGAATGACATCTAGTAATTTTTAAATTTTGAATATTATGAATAATACTGTGATAAACGTTGTCTAAGTTTTGTGTGTGGAATCATTTTCATTTATATTGGTTATATGACTAAGAATAGAATTATTGATCATATTATAACTCTAGGGATTAAACTTTTGAGGATCTGCCATACTGTTTTCCAACCAGCAATGTGTGACGATTTCAATTTCTCTACAAAGTTGCCAATGCTTTTGTTTTTTATCAATTTTTATAGCCATCCTAGTGGTAATATGGAACCTGTGATTTTTATGTGCATTTTCCTGAGGGCTAATCATGCTGTTTACTACATTTTCACGTACCCAGTGCCATTTTGTATTTTCAAATCATTTGCCCATTTTTAAATTGAGTCATTTATCTTTTAATTGTTGATATGGAATTCTTTTATACATTCTGGATACAAATCTCTTATCATTTATGATTTTCTTTCATTGTGTGAATTATCGTTTTCATTTTATTAATGTGCTTTGGAATAAAATATTTTAATTTTGTTAAGTCCACATTTTCTTTTCCTTTTTTTTTTGGTGGGGGTATACTAGAGATTGAACTCAGGGCCACTCAACCACTGAGCTACATCTCCAGTGCTTTTTTATATTTTATTTAGAGACAGGGTCTCACTGAGTTGCATAGTGCCTCACTGTTGCTAGGCTGGCTTTGAACTTGCAATCTTCCTGCCTCAGCCTCTCAAATTGCTGGGATTACAGGTGTGCGCCACTATGCAGGCTTTAAATTCATTTTAATTTATCTATTTATTTATTCATTTATTCTAATTAGTTGTACATGATAGCAGGATGCATTTTGGTTCATTGTACACAAATGGAACACAACTTTTCACTTCTCTGGTTGTACATGATGTAGCGTCACATCATATGTGTAGTCATACATGTACCTAGGGTAATGATGTCCATCTCATTCCACCATCTTTCCTGCCCCCATGCTCCTTCCACTCCCCTCCCTCCCCTTTGCCTCATCAAAGTTCCTCCATTCTTTCCACCAAACCTCCATTATGGATCAGCATCCACTTACCAGAGAGAACATTCTGCATTTGGTTTTTTTGGGATTGGCTCACTTTGCTTAGCATGACATTCTCCAACTGCATCCACTTACCTGCAAATGGCATAATTTTATTCTCTTTTAATGCTGAGTAATTTTACATTGTGCATATATACCACAGTTTCTTTGTCCATTCATCAATTGAAGGGCATCTAGGTTGGTTCCACAGTTCAGCTATTGTGAATTGAGATGCTATAAACATTGAAGTGGCTGCATCACTGTAGTATGTTGTTTTTAAGTCCTTTGGGTATAGACCAAGGAGTGGGACAGCTGGGGCAAATGGTGGTTCCATTCCAAATTTGCTAAGGAATCTCCATACTCTGAGTGATTTTTTGATTACCAAGTCAATCTCCTTCCATTTATACATCTGTGTATTCAGATCTTTTACTTTTTCTTGAGTTAGTGTAAGAAATTTATGTTGGAGAATTTATCAGTTTCTCCTAGAGTAACTTTTGGCAAGCATTCTTTGAATAATATTCTTTTATAATATTTTTATTTTGGTAATTGGTAGTACTCTCTTTACTCTTGATGTTAGTAATTTGATGGTACTTTTCTTGCTCAGGCCAGCCAATGTTTAAAATTTCATTCATCTATTTGAAGAATGTCTTTTGGTTTCAAATAATTTTCTCTCTTATTTTATTCCTGATTTATTTATTTTTCTCTAATCTTTATGAATTCCTCTTTTATATTTCTTTTGGGTTTAGTTTGCTCTTATGTTTCTAGTTTTTCAAAGTTAGATTAGATTTAAATTTGAGAACTTAATTCTCTTATAATGTAGGTGTATATAACTAGATTTTTCACCCCACAAACTGCTTTCACTGTATCCTAGCAGTTTTAGTAAGCTGTCTTTTGTTTTCATTCATTGCAAAATACTTTGTAATTTTTTTTTTTTCTTTTAGACTTTTGTTGGGTAGGAGCATGCTATTCAGATCACTGAATTTTCCAAATTTTCTCCTGTTAACTGATTTCTAATTTTCTTTCTCTTTTTTAACTTTGGAAAATACACATTGTGAATTTAAATAATTTTCAAGGGCTAAGGATAGAGCTTGGTAGAACACTTGTTTAGAATGATACAGTCCTGGATTCAATCCAAAGTGCCACAAATACACAAAATAAATATTTTCAATTTACTATGGCATTTCATGACGTAATAATATATAGTCTTTACTGGAGCATGTTCCAACAATGCTTGAGAAACTACTTCTGTTGGTGGTAGGTGAGGTACTCTAGAAATGTCTCTCTTGATATTTGTTATTATTCAAGTCTCTTATTCCTTTATAGATCTCCTGTCTAGTTTTTCTACCCATTTTTTTTTGAGTCTAGAGTTTAGAAGTATTCATCTACCATAGCTGAATTTCTCTTTCTTTATATTTTTCAAATTTTGCTTCATTTGATTTGTGTCTCTATCATTAGGTGTATATAAATGTATAATTGATAGCATTTCTGGTGAATTGGCTTTTGTTAATGTAAAATGTCTCTAGTGGCAACATTTACTTTAAAGTATGTGTGTCTAATATTTGTACTGTCACTCTAATTCTGTTTTGGTTGTTGTTTCAATGTATTTGTGTCTTTGAATCTAGAATATGTCTCCTATAAAAAGCATATAACTAGGGGCTGGGATTGTAGCTCAGTGGAAGAGCACTTGCCTGGCATGCATGAGGCCCTGGGTTCGATCCTCAGAACCACATACAAAGCAATAAAATAAAGACATTGTGTCCATCTACAACTAAAAAAATACTTTAAAAAAAAAGCATATAACTAGATCAAAGTTTTGGTGATATTGTTGTACATTTTTATACTCTGCATTTTGTTTGAGGATATAATTATTGATAAGGTAGGGTTTACAGCTATTCCTTTGTTTGAAATTGTCATGTCTTTAGTTCCTGTTTCTCCACATTGCCTTCCTTTGTCTTAAATAGGCATATTTTATGGCAGTTTTAGTATTTACTATACTGTATTTTAAAAGTTATTTTCTCTTTAGTTTTTGCCATAGGAATTAAAGATAATGTTTTAACTTAAAAATTTCAATTTGGATTAATGCCAACTAAATTCTTCTAATAGTACACAAGAACTCTGATCCCATAGAGTATCTGTTCCATTGTGATATTATCTTAAAAATTACTAATGTATATAGTACAAGCTAATCAACACTATTTTATTAACATTACATTGTTACATTTATTATAGATCAGATAGAAGAAAAGTTCTGAACAAAAGCACATTTATACAGTATTTTATATTTTCCCTTGTAATTACCCCTCCCAAAGTCATAATTTCTAAGTTTAGATTCAGTGTCTAATTTAGAATTTAATTCAGGTCTAGGATTTCCTCATTTCAGTATGAGGAAATCTCTTTAGTATTTATTATATAGCAGTTGTTAGTGACAATCTACCATTTAAAAAACAAATTTAAGGACTGGGGTTATAGCTCAGTGATAGAATGCTTGCCTAACACATGTGAGGCACTGGGTTCCATCCCCAGTACCACATAAAAATAAACAAAATAAAGGTATTGTATCAATCTTCAACTATGTAAATAAATAAATAAAAACAAATTTAACATGGAAAGTCTTATTGTTTCCTTCATTTTGTGAGCATAGTTTTGCTAGATATAGAGTTCTTGATTGGTATTATTTTTCATTCAATTCTTAGAATTTGTCCCCCTATGGCCTTTTGTTCTACATTGTTTGCATTGAGAAGTTTGTTTTCAGTCATTTTGTTTGTTTGTTTGTTTTGGTACTAGGGATTGAACTCAGGAGTACTGGACCACTGAGCCACATCCCTACCCTATTTTGTGTTTTATGTAGAGACAGGGTCTCACTGAATTGCTTAGCACTTCGCCATTGCTGAGGCTGGCTTTGAACTCACAATTATCCTGTCTCAGCCTCCCAAAGTGCTGGGATTACAGGTGTGAGCCACCATGCCCGGCTATTGTTTTTAGTCTTTTTTTTTTAATATATAATTTATTTAAATGCATTTCAAGCCATAGTACATATGTAGAGCTCAATTTTTCCATTTCTCTGGTTGCAAACCAGATAGAGTCACACCATTTGTGTCTGCATACATGCACCAGGGGTAGTAATGACCTTCTCACTCAACCATCTTTACTATACCCATTCCCCTTTCTCTCCCCCCACCTCCCTCCTGCCGCATCCAGAGTTCCTCCATTTCTCCTATGTTCCCCATTCCCACCTCATTATGTATCATCATCCACTAATCAGAGAGAACATTCGACATTTGGTTTTTTGGGATTGGCTTACTTCACTTAGCATAATGTTCTTCAATTCCATCCATTTGCCTGCAAATGCCATAATTTTATTCTCTTTTATTGCTGAATAATATTCCATTGTGTATATGTACCACAGTTTCTTTATCCATTCATCTATTGAAGGGCATCTGGGTTGCTTCCACAGTTTTGCAATTATGAATTGTGCTGCTATAAACATTGAAGTGGCTGCTTTACTGTAGTGTGCTGTTTTTAAGTCTTTAGGGTATAGGCCAAGGAGTGGGATAGCTGGATCAAATGGTGATTCCATTCCAAGTTTATTTTTAAGAAATCTCCATACTGCTTTCTAGATTGGTTGCACCAGTTTGCAATCCCACCAGCAATGTTTGAGTGTACCTTTTTCACCACATCCTTGCCAGCACTTATTGTTGCTGGTATTTTGGATAGCTGCCATTCTGACTGGAGTGAGATGAAATCTGAGAGTAGTTTTGATTTGCATTTCTCTAATGGCTAGAGACGTTGAGCATTTCTTCATATATATGTTTATTGACTGTATATCTTCATCTGAGAGGTTTCTATTCAGCTCCTTAGCCCATTTATTGATTGGGTTGTTTGTTTTTTTGGTGTTAAGTTTTTTGAGTTCTTTATATATCCTAGAGATCAGTGCTCTATCTGATGTGCGTGTGGCAAAAATTTGCTCCCAGAATGTAGGCTCTCTGTTCACCTCATTGATAGTTTCTTTTGCTGAGAAGAAGCTTTTTAGTTTAAGTCCATCCCATTTATTGATTCTTGCTTTTATTTCTTGTGCTATAGGAGTCTTGTTAAGGAAATGGGGCCTAATCCAACGTGATGTAGATTTGAACCTACTTTCTCCTTAATTAGACACAGGGTCTCTGGTCTAATTCCTAGGTCTTTGATCCACTTTGAGTTGAGTTTTGTGCATGGTGAGAGATAGGGGTTTAGTTTCATTTTATTGCATATGGATTTCCAGTTTTCCCAGCACCATTTGTTGAAAAGGCTATCTTTTCTCCAATGAATGTTTTTGGCACCTTTGTCTAGTATGAGATAGCTGTATTTATGTGCA